>KK119059.1:0-44592 GCA_000611955.2 Stegodyphus mimosarum | reverse complement strand
ACACATACCATTGAAAGGTTTTATACATCAGAAATGCGGAAGTATTGGATAATAAAAGCTTTTAGAATATGAATTACATAGCAATTCTAAATAATTCAACCCTTGAAGTGATATTTTCTGATATTTTTCCAATTTCATGTATAATGTTTGCAAATGCTATCATAAATGTTTAAAATGTATTTTGTGGTTCTTCATTTATTTGACTAATTTCTTTTCCTGTACTTTATAAGAAGGCCTCTCATAATCTACATCTTTTAAGGGTACATAATTGTTTTAAATGCCAAAAATTGTACACTTAAGAGTTTCAATCTTGAATATTAGGTAAGCTAATTTATTTAATAGATATTTCTCGACTATAATCATAAGATATTACCGATATAAAAATTATGTTTTAGCAATGATGAACTGACATAGTTTATAAATCCATATACTCAGGAAGTTGTAACTAAAAAATAAATAGCAGAGTTAACAGCCCATAAAATTATAGTTTAACCAAATCACCAGAAACCATTTTTTCAGCAGCAAATTAATGCTTTTTCGTGCTTTCAACACTAAATTCAAGATATGTGAAAATATTTTATAAAAAATATAAATTTCAGTTTTAGTATATGCACATTCATTAATTTAACATACACATACATTTATATGGTTATATAATTACTCTTTTGAAATCTTGCTGACTAAGCCTAAAATTTGAAACAGAGATATAATTATATTAATATTTTAAATCAATATAAATCAAGTTAAAATGATACAGTTTCATAAAGTAAACTTTGTCTTCGATTGTTTTATGAACCACCTCCTACTTAATTAGTCTAACAAATATCTTAAGAATAAAACTGCGTTTTAAATTTTTGCTAATATTAGGCTTCTCTATTACTTTTAACAATCTTATAATACCTATACTAAAAGTTGTAATAGCATTGCTCACTGAAATGTCTATAATACCTTTGGAGCATACAGAAACCTTGGGACATTACACAAGAAGGATGAAATGTTTTGAACCTCACAAAGAAATAGTGGTAGGTACTTGGAGCTTTGTGACAGATTATGCAGAATTTCACGAAATTGACAACTTTTCTCTGTTTTTTCAAGCTGAGAATAAAATGCAAGGAAAGAGAGGGAATATGATTCAGTATGTTTGTGAAGATCCAGCACAACAGAAATTCATTAAGATAAAACGTGGATATTAAGAGATAAAGCCCAATCATTTGTAAGTGTTAACCCCTTAACGACAGGTGTATTATAGATGCATCAGTACTTAATCCTCTCACGGGACACCGTGTTGCTTAGTGTAATTTACTTTGGAGATGTCGTGCTGTTGGAAGTAGTACAATTTCACAGAATGGGATATTTCGCGTCACTAAGCCTAACTTTAAAAAAAAATAATTAAAAATACTTTTTATCAATTTTTTTATGTAATGGTATTTAAGAGTATTATAATCATAAATACGAATACCAGGAGATTGTGAAAACATTTTAATTAACATCTAAATGCAAAATATTTGACTCATCTTTATAAAAGACACAAAACTTACCTAAATCTATATCTATACATATGTAAGAAAAAATAAAATATATGATTAAATATAGCATAAATGATGAAGAAAGGAGACAGTGTGTGATAGTCTAGTCGCCAGCATTTCATTAGTTGTGAAATACACTTTTAGGTCAGGCTTTTTAATTATTCCCAGCAGAATAATTAATCCAAGGAATTCCCTCATTTTAGGCATATTTACAGGAGTATGTTGATTCTGGATGAAGATGGATTTTCCCTCCCTTTTTTGCTCATAGAAATTATTTGTTTCTTCAACTGTTGTGTTCTTTAGATCATCATCGAAAAATGTCGAAAAAATCAATTTCATTCACATAAGTTTGAATTAAATTTAAATTCTCCAATTTCTGTAAATTCATTAGGCTTCAGTTACTTATCAGATTGAGTTCGTGATGAAGTATCCACTGTTGTGCATTGTGCTGGATTGTGAGGTGAAAGCAAAACAAGCTTCTAATTCAGTCTATGACAAAATTTCAGTATCCAAACTGCTATCCTCCAGTGTCAAAATAGTCACTAATGGGCTTGTTTACAATTCGAATATCTAGAGCTATACCTAGAGTCTCCAGTATCCAGACAGTCACTCATGGGCTTGTTTACAATTTGAATATACTCTTCTTTCATTAAAAATTTATTTTCCTTACACATGGCACGATTAGTTTACTTATTTTAACTGCTGCAAAATACTTATGCCTGCTGTCTAAAGAAGATGCAAACTGAATACAAAGAGGAGCTACAAAACAAACTAAAACCACAGCTCCACTGCCAGTCTTTCCAAAGGGGGGGGGAGAAATTGAAGCATCAAAAACTGTCCCCTGTTTATATCCTATGAAGCCTCAACTGCGTGTCAGATGGGTTTTTGTTTACTTTATATCTCTCGATCGTGCATCCAAACGAATAACCAGAATCAGAAAGTACTTCAGTGGACAATTCAACAATTTATATGTTCAAATAAGCTAATTGTAATGGACAAAAAGCGTCATTTAGGATTTAAAAAATTATAAAAGCATGTGTATATTTAATAGTGCATACATGACACACCTGTCTGGAAGATCAATGCAAGGGGCGATGCACCAGTGCATCACCCAGCTGCTAGTGTCAATTCGGACTGATGCATATGTCGCACACCTCTCCAGATTGTTTTCAGTTCAGACACATGCCGCAGCGAAGGGGTTGAATAACTGGCTGTTGACTTCAAACATGAATGTTAAAGCATTTTTGATGAACCGTAAGACAGCACCCAATGGCAACAGTAACACATGAAAATTTCAACACAGTGCTGGAAAGGATACTAGACGATTGTTGAATGACTATAAAAATAATGTCTGAACACCTGTAGATGTCAACCAAACTTGTGCAATGCATCATTCATTAACTGTCTATGAGCAAAGTGTCAGGGTCAGGTAGACTGCTTCCCAAACACTTCAAGAGACTCCCATAGGACTATGGGAGCTGGGAAGGAGATTTTTAATACAGACTTTCACATTTTGGAACTAGAAGAGGCTACTGATTTCCTCAAGTTGGAAAAAAGTCCAGGCCCAGATAATATACATCCAGAGTTTATTAAACATCTAGGATATAATGCTTAAATGACCCTTTCACCTAGTTTTAATCAGAGTTGAAACTCTTATGTACCCCTTGTGTGGGAAAAAGCCATTATTATCCTTGTTTTGAAAAAGAATAAGCCCGTAGATAATACTAAAAGCTATCAACCTACTGCATTAGCTAGTATTCTGTTGAAGATCATGGAAAAGATGGTAGTCTCAGACTAACTTGGTTTCTGGAGAGTAATATTCTTTTATCGTCTAAACAAGCTGGATTCAGACAACATGATTTCACTGTCCAACGGTCTCTTATGTTAGTTATGTAATTAAAGTGAAATATGGAGACTATTAAAAAATAACAGAACTTGGGAATACATAGCAGGATGTTTGTATGAATTAAGAATTTCTTATCAAAGTGTTTTCCTGCTGTAAGATACGGCTTTAACATTTCTGGATTTAAACAGACTGAAACTGGCCTCTAACAGGAAACAGTCATCAGCCCAATTCTTTCTAATGCTTTTTTTTTAATGATTTAACAAACACTCTAGCACTGCTCAAAGAATCTTAGACTGTAGGCCCTTGCTTCAGGCACTGGCACATAGAATTTCTTCCCAATCGATTTCACCCTTATGGGCAACGTAAAAGCTGATACATTGGCTTTGACAAGGAACTTTGATAAAGCGATGCATTTATCGACCGCTTTTGTTTCACACAATTAAACTGTTTGTCAATCTGATTCTTAAGAAAATTTTTAAATAGAATATGATTTAACGTGCTATGGATGAGATGTAGTATTCCAGGAGAAGAGAGAACTATTTCCAATTTTCCAAGAAACACAGCAGTGGCTTTATGTAGACATCTGACTGGACATGACTGTTTGTGAGACCACCTCTACAGAACTGGAGTGGTGGATTCCCCAAACTGTGTTTTGGGCGACTCCAATCGGCCTATGATTTTTGAACATTTAAAGAATTGTATTGCATTTCCTCGATATGAGGACATTGTTAAAAAGTACTGAAGAGCCTGTAAACTAGTGGCTTAGGGGGTAATATTTGGCATTTGTAAAATAAATAAATAAAATTTAACAAAGATATATTTTAAAATAACCATAACAGATGCAGGAACATTATCACGTCTGAAATAAAAAACGATAAATTAAGCACAGCTAGATTTTAAGAACTGGAGCTTTCAGGGCTAAAGTACTCCATACAATTGCAGGAAAAAATAATTTTACACAAAACAAATATTACAACATAATAAGGATTTGCATATATTTTGAATAAATTATTTAGAGCAACCTTCAAAATACCGGGTGCCCCAAAAATGACTGATGGATTTTGTAAATCAATAAAAAAAAGAAGGAATGTGATAGATATGTATTGTTTGCAGCCTTATGCTTAGGAAATCAGGGAATTTTATCCCACCAAATTCCAGATTTAGTTAACATTTTCACCCACAGGTGGTGCTGAAAACTATGAAACAATAAAAACCGGTATGAAAATTTTGCAAGGACTTCTGCAAAAAAACTACACAGAGACATTTTCAATGTAACCCCCATTTGCTGCAACAATGTGGCACAGTCTCAGGCAAAAATTTCCAGACATCCGTTCAAACATGTCACTTGGAACTGTCTCACAGGCAGTACAGATGTGCTGCTTCAGCTCCGCAATTGTTTGTGGAGTTTGACGGTATACCCCATCTTTCAGGTACCCCCAAAGAAAAAAGTTGCAGGGGGTCAAGTCTGGCAAATAAGGAGGCCATGCCATGCCACTTCCTGTATGCATGTCGTAATCCAAGGCAATTACCCACTCACTGAAATGTTTGTTCAAGAAATCAAATACTGGAGACGTTCGATATGGACGAGCACCATCTTGCAGGAACCAGGAGGCATTCGAACAGTCCTCCAAAGCAGTATGAATCGCCACAAATTCTTCCAGAATGCCAAGATATCATACAACATTTATCGGTTGTTCTCGAAAAAATGGCCCTATTATTCCTTTGGAGGAAACCGCAGCCCATACCATTATTTTTGGTGAAGCAGGGATGAAGGTTCAGCAATATGAGGATTTTCACTTTCCGAAATTCGCGAGTTGTGCTTGTTGACATAGCCATCGAGGTTAAAATACGCTTCGTCTGAGAATCATATGTTGCCAACATTGAGTTCACCATCATCCACAAGTTGCAGCATGGCATTTGCGAAATTATAGCGTGCATTAATGGCATTTGGACATGGTTGGTGAGTCTGGATTTTGTACGGGAACATGTGAAGGCTGTCGCGGATGAGACAGTGAGTGCTCATTCTTTGGAGTCCAGTACAATAAGCAACAAGGCGTACGGAAGTCCGGGGCCGCTGTTGGATAACCTGCTGTACGGCTTCAGCATTCGATTCTGTAACTGGAAGGCATGGTCGGCCGACATTTCCAATACAGTCATCATTCACACTCCCCATTCGCTCGAATTTTTGGAATAGAGTCCTTATTGCATTGTCTGACGGTCCTGGTCTCACATGAAATTTTCTTTGGAAACTGCGCCTCATTTGAACAACACTGTATTCCAGGCGGTGGAACTCTAACACAATAAATATCTGCTGCTCAACGACTATCAGCTTGACGGCGAACTACGGAATGGCGAGCTGAAATACTTCGTTTTAACTATACCTGTTACAGACTGCCTGCAACACCACCTGTGGGTGAAAATGTTAACTAAATTTGAAATTTTGTGGGATAAAATTCCCTGATTTCCTAAGCATAAGGCTGCAAATGATACATATCGCATTCCGTCTTTTTTTGATTGATTTACAAAATCCATCAGTCATTTTTGGGACACCCTGTATGTATTTAATGATTTAGTTTAAAATGAAATGAGTTAGTCTACAAAATAAATGTATCAGTTATAAAAAGAGACACATCTACAAAACCACACTGATAAAAAAATGTATCTCCTTTTGTGTGAGGGCTTCTTTTAATCATTTGCCAGACCATTTTTTGAGCAGGTACACATCAACATAAAAAAAAATATTAGACTACTCAAATCAAAATAAATTTGTTTACTTATCAGCTGGCTATAAAATGTCAGAATAGAAGTGATTTATGAGATATGAAAATGCCCTTTTTACCTGTAAGTTTAATTACCAGCCAGTTTTGAGATGAATTGCTTTAAAATCATCTTAAAAGATGAAATGCATTTTAAAAAATACCCTCCCTTAGAGTTTTGAATCTTTTAAATAGCTTGTTTAGTGCCTATCGAATTACCAATTACAGCTACAAAGTAAAAAAGGCTACCTTTTATTACAATTACCCAATATATGCACCTAAGTTATTTTGCACTCACAATTTAGTTTAAAGATTTTTTTTTCACAAAATTTTCTACGAGTAGTTTTTTTTCTTTCTTTTTCTTTCCTACATTAGAACATATGCAAGTTACAAAATTTTCATTTCACATTTGCTCAAGGATGTCGGAATGTTGTATTTTCTTTTTCAATAATGACAGTAGATCATGAGAGTTAGACCTTCAGTATATAGAAACTGTGTATGGAATATTCATCCTGAAAAGAAATTAACTCCAAGCTAAAAAACTTAATAAATTTCAAAACAAAGACATTTTCTAATGGAGAGGCAATAATTGGAGGAAGCATCAATCACAAAATTAAGACCTAAATTATACATTATAATAACTCCAATTACATTATATGATAACATAAATAGAGATGATCACATTAAAAAAAAAACAAAGAATTTTTTTCGTACTTACCTGGAATAAATCATGTAAATCATCACAAAGATCTTGAACAAAGTTCATATCAGAAAGCTGTGGCAGAACAAGATCACAGGTTTCAGAAGAAAAAGGTATTTTAGCAATAGGAAGCCAAGCCCAATAATATGGATCTAAATATTAAAATTTAATAAAATATTTGGTGAATCAGGTATATCAAGATGAGTAAAGGCTAAAAGCAAAAGTAATCTAAACTAGCATTATGCAAGTTGCTCAGGGGGAAAAAAAAGGCATTTATTTAATGACAAAATATTTTGATTATTTAGGTACATAAGGAGCACTTGATATGGCATTGACCCAGAGTTTTAAAAACATTATAAAGTAAAAATAAATATGAAAATTATTACAAAGGAAGTGCACATGTATGTGTGAATGAAATGAAAGATACGCCTAAGAAACTTCAACAGGTACAAGCATGCAGATAGGTTTTTTTTCCAGCATTTGTGTGAAGACAGAGCTGGTCACTGAGTATTTACAACTCAGTACACATAATAGCCACACCAGAAGTGGAGGTTATTTTGCATATTAGAAGTCAGGGAGGGAAATGTTACTATGGTTCAATGCAAATTTATAGATAATTATAACTTTTCACATGCTGACTAGATACATACTTGGATTAAGATAGGAACTATTTAAATGAAAATACGACAATCAAATACGGATACAGCTCATATTTTATTAGCAAATAAACACTTTTCATACCTTTTATGTTCAAAATGTTTAAGTCATACCTCAGAATATGTTTTATAACAACCTAAATTAATTTTTATCTGACACCTTGGAATTTAAAAGTACTACCAGAAGAAACTTAATAAATTTATTTCACATCCTCCAAAATTATCCTAAAAACTTTTAGATTTTACATGATACATAAACATATTGGACGTACAAATACATTTCCAAAACTTTTCACTAAAAATTAGGCATTTATTGTGAAAGAACGATACATTATGCTTTATTCAAAGTACTGTCCAATGCTGGACACTACTTTTCCCCATTTGTCTGGCAGCATACGAATACTGCATTGGAAGAAGGCTTCATCTTTCAAAGCTATCCACAAATCAACCCAATCTTTGGTATCTCCATATGACATAAAGCGCTGCTCAGACAGGCCATGTGTCATCAATGAAGGTTTCCAAGTAGGTTTTGACCGGTGTCACAACATATGGATGAGTGTTAGCATACAGAAGAATAATTTTTCTCATGTCTGGAGTAGTAGTAGGTGCATTTTCTTTGAGTGCTCAGCTCAACCTCATCATTTGTATTCAGTAGAGAGCCCCAGTAATAGTTCCGTTCACTTTGAGCAACTCATAATACATGACACCAAGTTGATCCCACCATATACACAACACGATTTTTATTTGGCTTGGCTGTCAATAGCGAAGCATGGCCAGGTGGTCTCCATGATTTCTTCTTTGGGTTATTGTAGTAGATTCATTTTTCAACATCGATGACTATACAATGCCCAAAACCCTTTCATTTATGCCTGGCAAGCAACATTTCTTAAATGTGAAGCCAATTGTGTAATAACGGATTTTTATCGGCGTGCATTATTTCTTGGCTTCAATTCACATGGAACCAAATTTCCTTGCTTTCAAATCATTCCCAATGATTTCAAACGATGTGAAATTACTTGTTGAGTAATTCGTAATGTAAGTGCAAGTTCTAATTGCATTTGCACAAATCTTCATCCAATAATGCTTCCAATTCCGCATCCCCGTACACTTTCATCCTTCCACTATGTTCTTTGACATCAAATTAATTCAATTGTTCTTGCACTTTTGAAACCACTCACGACAAATTCTCTCACTTAAGGCAGCCTCACCATATGCTTCTACAAGCAATCGGTGCACCTCAGCAGCAGATTTCTTCTAATTAAAGAAGTAAATAAAATATTCCAGCAAATGACATTCATTTGGCTTAAAACTAGACATTGTCACACAAAAAATATATAATGCTGATATACAATTGCTAATATTTCAAGGTTATGTTGTTAACAGATGTCCTACCTGACAACATGACATTTTATATCAGACAATTTTAATAAAAACTTACTGGTGGTGCCACTTTTGTCAAACGGCAGATACTTATTTGTACTCCCAATATTATAGCAAACACAAAAATAACAAAACATTCATGAATAAATATTTACCATAAATATTAAATATGTTTAGTTTTTTCCCTGTCATGAACTATCTTTTCAAGGAATTATGGAGTACATTTATAGAAGCATTACTATTACGATAGCATAAAAAGTCACATAATTTTAATATTAAAGATGCTGGTGCAATCAATCCAAGCCTCAGCCAAAAACAAAGCTTATTTGGAATAAAATTTTTCTAAACATAACAAAACTATTTACAGAAATGGAAACGGACTGACAAACTTAGCGGCTATAAATCCTGCAAAACAATTATACCTTAAAAAGGCTTTAACATTTTCAAGCAATACTGTACTGACATAAAAAATAAGTTTATTAAAAAAAAAAAGTTAAACATGGCTCACTTGAAAGTCTTAAGAATTTCATCTACTTTTACTTCTATTAAATATGGACTCCTGTTCATGATTCCTAATTAATTCCATGACATAAGCAAAATTTATCAATTTTATGTTTCAAAATGACTACACATGATGGCATAGCAAAATATGTAAAGATAACCAATTGTTCGGTGCTGTTACAGCAAGATTAATGGCTCTCGTATATCATCATTTGATTAAAAATGACATACATGCTGAAACTGTTCTAAATGGTTCGTTACACACTTTATTGAGCAACTACTGGACAGATTGAGCCAGCATGTATTGGTATCAAAGGGACACACACTTCAGGTTGCATTTTTTCTGCCACACACACTACATCTGTTTCAACAATTAATAGTATTCCTGTAAATAATGTGACATATCATGATACTTACAAGCTCGCCAGGAATCTGGATGTTTAAATGGGAAAGCTAAGCCATTATCAATAGCCGCCAATTTCACTTCTCCCTTCCATTCAGTTAGCTAAATAAAATAATTATACAATTAAAATTAATAATAAAATTCATGTATATAAAACAATATTAAATACCATGATGATCATACCAACCCACACAGTCTGTTATGCAAGTTAACAAAATCCAGCTCAGTATTACAGTCAATCTCAAGTTGCCTACCAACCTTACTTGGATAAGGGAACACAGAGGGATTATGAGTGTTATGGATTCATTTATACACAGTACAACTTACTACTTAAAGGGAGATTCTAGTGTTGTTTCTTATTACGAAAATCATTTTTCTACAGATAGACTGCACAACAGAATTCTGTTTGTGATCAAAAGTAAAGAGAGATTAAAAATATATAATTGTGCGACAAGGGAAACTCCCCCTCATGTCATTTATTTACTATGCTCCCAAAAAAAGGGGGGAGAGAGAATGAGGCAATAAGCAATATTAAGAGATTTAAAATTTGCACTCTTAGATATTTTAATAGTTTGCCAAACTTGAATGCCAAACTGTTTGGAAAAAAATACAGTTAATGCTATGCACACAAACAAAAGATACCAGTGAAATTAGATTTATATTTAAAAATAGTACATGCAGGTTCTGATTGCTAAAGATAAACCTTTTCACAGTATTTGGTAGTATTCTGAAGTTGTGGAAAATCAAAACACCGCATAATATCTCCAAATGTAGTTAATTTAACATATTTTTTACAAATTCATGGGTTTTGCAGTTAGTTTCTCTTAAACATTTAATTTTTTAAGTAAACAGAACAGTCTGCATTTTTTATGCCCTCCTTACATACTGATGTAATTTATAACAGTCTAGCTGAAACCAAAAGTCTCACTGCTTTATCTAAACCATAGCAGCCAACCTTGAAATATGAAAAACCGGAAGGTTTACTGATAAAAAATTGGGAGTTTCCAGGAACCTTTTTGTGCTGTGTGGCAGCACCATTTTAAAAAAACTCAAAATTGATTTAAATTCGTTTTACAATACAATTCAAGTTATTCAACTATTTACAATAATTTTGATGTAAAATATATTAATATTTCATTATACGCTCTAAATTTTATGTTCTTTCACTAATTTCATTCTGTTATTTTCTTACACGTTTAGGCTGAGAAAATCCTGAATCGGCAAAGAAAGCTTTAATTTCTCAAAGTACTTTTAAATAAGGTGAAATTAATAGATAATGTACATACTATTTTGTGGATAAACTTAGCAATGTACCTTATATCTGTAAGATACTTTCTCCCTCCTCATCACATCCCTTCATGGTGTAATTGGAAGCACATATGACTAGCAATCTGGAGATCTGGACTTCGAATTCCAGTAAGGCCACAACATTGTTTAAGTATCCTACCTTTAAAAACATTTCTCTATAGAAGCAGTAATTAAAATATGGTGAATGATAATTCATCACTATCAGGATTTGGCAACTAGGTCCAAGGCCTCTCATATCTTCACGGTGCAACTGGAAGCACATCTGGTCAGCAACAGGAAGGTCCAGATTTCAAATCCTAGTGCAAGTATTACATGTATTTCATATTTCCTATCCCAAAATGGATCTAATGATTCTATGTATTAACATTAAACAAAATTAAACACAAACATTTACTGATTAAACACTGGCTGAATCTTCATTATAAAATTCTACGTCTACAGCTATGATCTAAACCTTTTTCTCATTGTTTTACCAAATTTGCAATTTATATTTTGAAACAAAGAAATTATTTACATTTTTCTTAGATTAGTAATTGCTTATTAGCTACTTATTTACATGAAAGCAAACAGTTGCTACAGTTGATTTACTTTTGAAAGGCAAGCCAAAGTAACTCAAACTGGTACTTTTAGCCAATCCAGTATTTCTGGCTGTAGCAAAATATATTGAACCCTTTTCAAGTTAACCACAAAAGTTTCCAAATGATTTTGGTTTCCTATGAAAATGATCATGGTTCCTAAATCATTCTGCACAATTAAAAACTTATTTTCTTCATCCTACTTTTGTAAAAGAGAATTAGTTTTGTAACCCTCTTAACCAGTAAAGTCAACACTTGCTGACCATTCACAGTTTTAGACAATTTTGATTTTCCATGGAACTAGTCATCTTAGAGAAGTGATGTTTATTTATGGTCTCAGAAATACTAGTCATTTTCAGAGGTGGTCATCTTTGGGAGGTGGTTGTCACAGGATTCACCGTATATTATTGTTTTGAACATTACTTCATCGGACATCATCCATATTGTATTCAATACATAACAGCATATTGATTGTGCATTAAACACACATTGTTTATATACAGCAAACCTGCAGTATGACTGGGTATAAGATGATTTTTAAAACTAACTACATCAAAATTTGGCTGCACTTTTTTAAAACTTGAATTTCAACCCTACTTTTTTTTTCTGCATTATTCCTATTCACAAATAATGTATAACTTCTATGATTGCTGGGAAAAGCAACAGCTTTGACTAAAAGACTATATTGCCAATTCATATCAGCATCTTAAAAATATTTAAAATCTAAAAGCATGAAGTGTCTAGATAAATAACATTTTGTCAGTAGTCTTAAACCTTTTCTTTCCCATTCCCTTTTCTCACAATATCAAATAATGTCATTCTGGTATTTAGGTATTATCGTAACCAGCTCAACAGAAGTAACCATATTCACTGTAAGTTGCAAACTGAAAATTTACCGAATCACCTTTATTTCTGTAAAAAATTGCCAAACTGTGCCATAGTGGTTGCACTAAAACTTACATACTGTCATTTCTCCTTAGGTTTTTTTTTTTTTTCATTCCCCTCCTTTTTTGTGAAATGCTCTGTTCCAAATGCAATGTAAAAGTTGAAAACTCAAAATAGTTTATTTTAGTATACCATTAAAATACATTTAAGTTTCATATTTAAAACATTAAACATGATTTGTATCCAAATACACATAATGTATATTAACCCAACAGGCCACCTTGCATTAGTTTGAATACAGTGACCCGCATTCAGATTTGACCATATGTATTCTATAGGAAACCAATTCTTCATACAACTGAATGAAGCATTGGTTTTAAGTGGCCCAGTTTTACATAAAACTTCGGTGGGTAAAGCAGAGTTTTTGCCTACATATGCCACAAGTATTTAAATGAATAAAAACTAATTATAGTCTGAGAAACAAATATAAATATGATATGTTTTATAAATGTATTTTGTGACAGTGGAGAATATTTATATGTTGAAAAAATAGCTGCCCAAAACAACTTTTTTAATACTGTAGCACTTAAATGTGCTAATAAATATGTTATTTATATATTTATTAATATATAAATTATTAATATATAAATTATTAATATATAAATTATTATATTAAATAATTACAAAAAAGGAAACATGTGAATTTGATTTTTACATTAAAATGCAAATACAATAATCCTTCATAAACCATGCTTTCTTTTATTTCTGGTGAAGAAAAAACTAAAATATATTATGAAATGCAACGCTAAAAATCTTACATGTTTTTTCCTCAATATTAAAATTTTGTCTAATTTGTTGGTACTCACATGTTTACAATTTTATTTTCCTATTTTAATCCCTTACATGTGTAATTATTGTTTACCTATACAATTCAATTTAAGAGATGAAAACTGCAAGAGAGTTATAATTTTTTAAATTAGGCAAAACAAAAGCAATCTTTGTCGCACACAGATTTTGCATAACACTCTATTGTTTTCCAAGGAAATCAGACACAGGACCCTTTCTTCAACAGCAAAGAAATTTTTGCAAAATGTGATAAGCAATGACTATTTTTATACCAAAAATAGAAGACTGCCAAATGAGCACACATACAACACCATCATAGCATAGTTCAAGAGAATATTAATAAAACATATTTCTTTTCAATTTGGAAAGTGGGTGATTTAATCCATTTTGAGGATTCTGCATGTAATGGATAATGGAGCATAGAACAGTTTATTACTAGTCTAAATAAAGAAGATATGTTTAGAGGATAGCATGAAGTAGAAGATGTTAACCAGGACTCCAAATAAAAAATCTAAAGTATTTTTTTTTTCGTTTGGCAAGAAAATTAACTGATCATTTCTTGAGTTGAAGCCTCTCAATGAAAAGAGACTGAAGTTCAAGAGAGACATTCAGAATTTACTAAGCCCCAACAAGAATTACACAATGGCTTTGGGGGGTGAGGGAAAGAAAAATAAAAAACAATAACACAGGTTATATCACCTTTTTAATGGCCTATATATTAAATTTTATCAAATTAATTTTGCATATTAAATTCAATTAATATTCTTTAACAAATGTTTTCTGTCTATTATTATTGTTTTAAATGAAACTATTCTAATTCAGCATGCCCTCAGAGTCTCATTACCTGTGCCTTCATTCTCTGCCAATTTGTACCGCTACTATTTCAAAGGAAAATACTTGAATTCTGCATAAATGGTTAATGTTTCACTGAATTCAATATTTTGAAATCCTCGAGTCTTATTATCCATGTTTTCGTGTCTGCAGAATACTCGAAGCACCTAACTATTGCAGATAATGAGCGATTACTACTCTTAAGTTTCTCAGTTTCATTTAAAAAACAAACTTGGGAAGATATACTCACACCATCTAGAGATGAAGAATCAGGTTTCTCGTACTTAATCAACCAGTTATCATTTCCACGATCTAAGGAAACAAAATTCTGTCACACACCAAGATCTTCATAACTTGACACATTAATTAAACAGTTTACAAAAAGGAATTATTTTCCACACTTTTTTAATGTTAGATCAAATAATTCACTTTACACTATTAAAACAACTTGGAAAGGGATATATATGCAACCTTTATTTTTCAACAGTTTGTTATAGACATTTTTGTAATTGCAATTACATTTTGACAATTCCAATTACAAAAAATGTCTTAATTATGTAAATGTTCAGGTTTTGGCATTTCTAAATTTAAAAAAAAATTGTTTCATAAAAATTACAATATTTAACTTTTTAAGCCAAAGGTTTTGACTCCCAAGTGACCAAATTCGACTGAGATAGTTAATGTCAAAATTTGGCATTTTGACATCATTTTTAACCTGCCTTGAAGGGCACAGATAAATTAAAACAATTCAAGATTGACATTGCTCCTTAACTATTCACTAATATTCTTTCGGGATTTACAAGCATAAAGCATTCATTAAAATAATAATGTTGGTACAAATGGTATGCCAAAAGAATTTTCACACAAGTAATTTTTAAGTTTTCAAATACTAAAAATATTTCATTAATATTTGGAATTTTTCTGATTATCCACACCTCCATCGAAAAGTAATAAAAAGGTATTCAGGAGGCAAAACAGTATGTCACCTAAATATTTATGTGGCAATACAGCATATGTTCACACAGCACATCTGTTTTGACCTGTACACAATGAAGAAGTTGTATGGAGCAGAGTTTGTGCAGTTGCTGTTTAAGTAAAAACAAATTGCCGTGTACATAGGGAACACAATGGCATAAAAAAGAGGGATTTCTTGAAAACATAGGTGCTTTATTGGTGATATTTCTTGCTTTTTTTTTAATTTTATTGACTAAGTGCTCTTGTATAGATGTTTTATAAAGCAGCTATTTTGAAAAAAGTTCTCCCTTTTTGTGCCTCAGCTTGGTGAAAAATTAATCAGCATCTAGTTTGCGTATGATGTTCAAATTCACCAACAAGTTCATGACTTTTCGGTGGGAAAAGCGGATAACCAGATAGTACCAAATATTCTTATGATGTATTGTTAGTTTAGAACTTTAATCAAATAAACATATAAAAAATTCATTAAAAAAGAAATATTTTTCATTCTTAATCCATGTAAATAACGTTATGAGTTTGCTATCAGCTAAAACTGAAGCCTGGCACTGTTTTCTAGAGCATGAATTTCATACTAGCCCACTCTGCAACAAAAAATTATACTGATTAATGCTTTACATGACAAGCTGCATAGAAAAGCCCACTTAATTTATCAAAATCAGAAAACATTTTCGATTCCGTTTTGTACTTTTAATTATGTACAAATGCAAACATTTTGGTGTACAGTTTTTGTAGAGCTCCTGAATACGATTTCAGACTTAAAAAATTAAATGTCTCATTCAATTTACATCTTACGGGAGACACACTTTTTCACTGTACTTTTTATACAGAGCATGAAATTTTCCTAATAATAGGAGGACCAGGGGACGACATAAAAAGTTAGATTTCATAACTTTTGTAAAATTGTTTTTAAATTTTGAAATGCCAAAAAATGAAAATGTGCAAAATTTAAAACATTTTTATAACTGAAAGTGCATGTTTATGACCAATAGTTGCAAAAATAAAGGCCGCAAAAAGGCTCTTGTGGAAATGGTGCATATTAGTAATGTAGTTACACATTTCTGTTTACATACATGAGTAAGCTCAGATTATTTTATACTTTAAAAATAGCGAAGTTCTCAGTTCTGATAAATTAGGGAACAAAAAACAACATAAAATCACTCGAGCTAAAATAGGACAGATATATATGATCATGCTTTTAAATTAACTAGTTTTAGAGCACTCATGGCACATGTAAGTATTATCAAATTCTGTAAATGTGATCTTTTTAAGGAATACATACATCAGGATGACATGCCAAATAAGGACGTCTCTTTTTATAGATATTTTTGGCATACTGGAAATTTAAAAGTCTCCAAATTAACTCAGAAAATGAATCTCAATCTTTTACATAAAAAATAAGTCTATGCTTTTTAATGCATATTATGTACTGCATATAATACTACAAATTAAGGGGCTAACCATACTTATCAGCAAAAATATTAAGGCTGTGACTATTAAAAAAATTAACAAGGCATGAATGCAATAATGCTTAACATAACATATTTTCATTTTTTTCAGCAATCTAACTCTGAAAGCCTCAAACATAATCTCAGTAATGAATGTAAACAGACTGATTAGACCTTCATATACACTAGAACTAACAATACTTACGCATCCATTTCTACTAAGAAGGGAAGAACAATCATGTAGTCTAGTTCATCTTTCTACTGTTAAAAATATTTTTAAATGAATCACAAATACAGCATTAGATAAACTGAATATACATAAAAAACATTAAATTATAAAAAAGGTTCATACCACATCTGATTGTCAGTCATGAATATCACAATCCAATCTCAACATATGCAAGATGACAGCCACAGAGAATGTAATAGGAAGTAAGAACATAAATTTCCCTGCCCGCCCCACATACAAGCAAAACACATACAGCTATCTCATAAACAGGTGGAAGCACTTCCCTGCTGAGATAAGTTTTTCCAGTTTCAGATTTGAGAGTAAATTCAAGTACTTTTCAAGCCTGCTGAGAGTTTTAAAATAACTCAAAAAAAAAAGTTACAGCTTTCCTAGAACTCCAAAATTTTCAAAAAAAAAATGTACAAAATGTGAAAATAAGACATTTATACTTTTATACCTCAGAAACTAATAATTTTTCTAGTTTTACGTAATACAACTTTTTTCCCTAGCAAAGAATGTTTTTACATGCATTGTATGCTTTTTAAAGAAAGAAACATTTAAAACAAACATTACACTTAAAAATATATTTTGGAATAAAGCCAAGTTCTTTAAATTAACACTGTTATTACAGTGGTAAGGAAAAGCCTACTTCAGAAATTTCCCTCCTACTACTTATGAAGTACGGAATATGAAATAAGTTTCCTTCTTTTCTAAAATCATTTAGTACACTTTAACGGGATTTTTTTTTTTACTCTAATAGAACTATTGATAAAAAGAAGGAGAAATACCTGTATTTCTAATAATATAGTCCAAAACAACCAGTCGCTCAAATTGAAGTTGAAACTGTCTTTGCAAATCTTCTGGTAAGGGATCTGATTCAAATTTTTTAAGCCAATAATCAGCATCTTTATATCCATCAACAAACAGTTGAAAAGAACCAACCTGAAAAACAAAAATAGAGGAAATACTATAGAATAATTAAAACACAAATAAATAAATACGATAGGAAAACTGAGCTTGTGAAACTAAAACAATGGTAAAAATTACAATACCAATAAAAGTATGTTTATTGTAATTTTAAAATGTAAAATCTTAATAACACTCATGCCACTGTAACGTTTAAGGAAAAAAAAATACATTTAAATATATTGTAGCGACACCTGTGTATTATACAGAATCATGCAGTACAAAAACATATTTTCTGAATGTAAAAATTTTACTATTAAGGAAAAAAGGGCTATTATATATTAATCATATATATATATATATATATATGATTAATATATAATAGCCCTTTTCTTGAGAGAGAGAGAGAGTGTGTGTGTGTCTTTTGTTCGTGTTGCGAGTAAGCTAATAGACTCAGGGCAACGAAATTTGGTACACAGGTGTATCTACACAAGAGCCAGTGCACCTCGAAGCGATTTTTTCGAAATTCGAATTAGAATTTTTTTTATTTTATGTTTTGTGACCAAATCGCGTCATTTTGAGACATAATGGGCTACAGGAAAGCGAGATTTCACTCTTACATTTCATTTTTACATCGTCGTGAAGCGTAGACACTTAGCTATTTTACGATCCTTAAAATAAATTTCGTATTTCAATAAATCGATTAAATATGAATTTATTTAGGAAGGTGAGCTTAACATCTTTTCAGCGGAATTTTTTAAAAAAAAACTTATTTAATCAGTTTAAGTTCTTAATCTGTTTATACCATTTGAGTTCTTAAGATTTTGCAAAGGGAAGTTGGTTAATTTATTTATTAGGATAAGTAATATTTGTATTAAGGGATACTGCATATTTCATTGTTATTTTTTATATCTATAATACATTTTTATTGATTTCTTTTTTGATAAAGTTGTTCTGCAGAGCAAAATTCTGTGCGAAATGTTTTGCTTTCTGAGTTTTTCATGTTATTTTTTGCTTATTTCACTGTTTGTGAGATATTGAAAAGTTTTGCATGATTTTTTTGCATGAGCCAGTGCACCTCGAAGCGAGTTTTTCGAAATTCGAATTAGATTTTTTTTTTTTTTAAATTTTATGTTTTCTGACGAAATCGCGTCATTTTAAGACATAATGGGCTATAGCAAGGCGAGATTTCACTCTGTTGGACAGTTTAAGAAATTGAAAGATTGTTTCTTTTTGCAAAGGTAAATTGTTTAATTAATTTATATATCTATATTTAAAAGGACGAGTCTTTCTGTGTGTGTAGGTGTCTTTCATTCGTACTGCGCGTAAGCTAATAGACCCAGGCCTATGAAATCTGGTACACAGGATGCATCTAGACAAGAGCCAGCGCACATCGATTTTTCAAAATTCGAATGAATTTTTTTTAATGAAATAGTATCAAATTGATGATTTTCTCTCATTATATGAACAACAATGGCACGCAGCCATTGTTGCTGATATCAGCACTATTACCACCCGGAAAAATGAGGGCGATAATTCTGTGCAGTTTTTAAATTTAATGTTTCTCTTGGATATTGGACGTTTGTCTAGAGAAGGCAGCAGGAAGTTGGTTAATTTATTTATTAAGATAATTAATATTTGTATTAAGGGATATTGCTTATTTCATTGTATGCTTTTTATATGTAATGCATTTTTAACTGAATTTTTTTTCCGTTTTTGTTTGTTTCTTTTTCGATAAAATTGTTCTGCAGAGTAAAATTATGCGCAGTTTTCAAATTTAATGTTTGGTGTTCTCTTTAGGCATTTTTCCAGTACACTTAAAAGCCAGACGAAGGCTGGCCGTGCAGCGGCTAGTATATATATAAAACATACATTTGTATAGTAAAGAAGTTTGATTTACTTCTAATATCATTACAAGTAAGTGTGCTTATAAGTCATTAACACCTGCATCTCATTATCAGGTTAGTTCTGAGTAATCTTTATTTTACCTATCCTATCATATATTATTTTCTAAGTCATCAAGAGGAACACTGGCACGCTACTTTTTAAAAATTAAATGCAGCACTATTTTTTATGGAATTAACTTCCAAGTTCTTAATAACAATATGGTCAATTTTGTAGCACCAGGAGGAGGTTCGATAGTCAAGGCAAGTCAATAATCAGGATTCACTTCTTTTCTTAAGTAATCATTAAATGGGATGTAGAATTCAGTGCGAAACCTTTGCATAAAAATAAATCACTGAACATCACAATGAAGCATGGGAAAAATAAAAACAGAGTATGAAGAACAAAGTGTATCTTAAAACTGAAGAGATATATAATATGTAATGTTAAATATTTTATCTATCAAACGAATTTATACCTTTGGAGGAAGATCGATTCTGTTGAAATGCAAAGGAAATCTAGGAAAGCGTTGCACCATATTCTTCTTAGTTCTTGACTTTGCTCTATCTAATGCAGAATAGTTAAATGTTTCACTGGTCAAGTAAACAACCTGCACATCAAGTAAAAAAATACTTAATAAATCATAAAAAGTTAAAGCAACATTAGAATACAGATAAGAATTTTTTAAAATTAAATACAAACTATTACGTGATATGTTAAAATTTTAGAATTATTTTTTCAAATACTTAATTACCTCAGGGTACCAATTTAGATCATTCAATTAATGAAATATTTTACAGCAGGCAGATGATGAGCAAGCAACTCATCTGACTTGTATACTTAATAGTATTATTGCAAACTGTGTACTATTAACTGTGTTCATAGTAATGCAGACAAGCACTACACTTTCTTAACAGTGGCTATTTGCACTAAACTGAACCACAGAAGTCAGTTTTAAATGAAAATTGAAAATGAAAGTTCCATTGTTGCTGAAAAATAGAACTTTGTTGTCCAGGAAATGTTCACTAATAGAGTAATAACATAAGTCGGTCACTTGTATTTAGATACATTCTTTATGAAAATGAAATGATAACCATAAATTAGAGTGACATTTTGCTTTTTAGGATTTGGTTACAGATGGTTAAAGCATGGCATTTAAACAAACTAAAGCATATTTCTACTTTGGAAGAAAACCGGTACTACTTGAAAACCAGTAGTTTAAAGAAAAACCCCAACAAGATTTAACAACTAGGATGTCAGTATAAATACAACACTACTGCAAACTACAGTTACACCTGCACTGTAGTTACATCAGTGTTAATAGAACACTGACATAACTGCCCTAATAGTGGTTGAATATGCAGATTATATCTGTGACACCATTCTATTAATAAATATACCAATCGCAATTTTCTGTATAATGCCAGATTCCTTCAAAAGTAGCCATATACTAATGTATATGTAATAAAATGTATGCCCACTAAGAAATGTTTCAATTTTTCTCTTACAAAAATTTCTCTGACTGTTATGTTTACCAAATATTCAAGATTCCAATTTCCCCGATCTCCTCAGTACTATTAAGTACAAAAATATATAGCCTTTATCTTGTTTCATTCAAACATTTTTCTAATTCATATAAAATAAAAATTCAACTTCACTTAATGTTGTATGATGCAAATACCTTCCATGAGTAGTCGTTTGATTTTTAATGAATCTAAAATACTACACTAAAATGAATATCTATACACAAATAGGAAATCCTTGTGTGGTAGACCACACAACGATAAGAAATTCATATATTCTGTCCCCCCCACACACACACAGGTCACTGCATTTGAGCTGTTACAAGGTGTGGGACCATAGGCTCTGACACTGCGGAAGCAATAATTCATTCAGTTATGGTTCTACTTCACATTACAAGAATCATAACTTCACAGCCAGTGTCAAGGGATTTTAGTGATGTGCATTATGTCTGTCACCAAAGCCTCATGATTACATAGAGGCTGAAGGATTAATTATAATATTCCTCCTCTGATATTGTTCCCACTACAATGAATCAGAAGACTTATAATATAAACAAAAAATTAAAAGCATGTGACTAATTCAGTCTGCAAACTATTCTAGAGAAGGCAAGAACTCAGAATGCTCTTAAACTCTCAACTATACAGACTCTTGCTGCTAACAAGATCCTCACATTATGAGGACGATAATTATTTCTATATGAGGACAATAATTCTTTGTGTTGTTATGCATTGTGAACAGAACTTTTCAGATTTATATTAAATATATTTTAGCTGTATATGCAGTAAATAATATATAACCTTAAAAACACAGCCAGCACCAGTTAACCACATGGGAGTCACGCCATCCGCGATATTTAGAATATCCTGATTTATAAAAATATTCCCCACTTGAAAAACGTTTGAGATGTGCTCTTTTTCTATCAAAAATATGCATTGGAAAGTGATATAAATCAGTATCCTTGTTTTCCTTCATGTATATTTACCATACAGTTATGGAATTTTTGCATTGAACTTACTTGATTGTAGGTTGTACCAAACCTTCAGTGGTTAGCTACAATATGAGTGCAAAGAAAAATTCTAGAGTAACTACTCTTACAGATTTAAAATTCAAATGCCTTTCCAAGGTACTTTCTCCTTCCTGTAAGCATGTCTTCTTAGTGTAACTGGAAGTACATCAGACATGAAATCGGGAGGTTTGGAGTTCGGATCCTAGTGATGGCACTGCTCATTTTTCACATCTCCTGCATCAATAAAGCCTAATGACTCTGCAGAAGTTGTTCGCACAGTTTTTAGATGATTTTCATTGCATTTAGAGAAATATTTCACCTAATTTTTTTTTTGTTTTAAATGTTCTACCAGATAGCTTTTATTCTTTTCTATCCTTCTACACAGTAATTTCAAAGACAATAAAGCATTTGTAGTATCGGACAGGATATTTTATCCAATTCCTCTAGAACAACTTTCCAAAGTCCAAGGAAGCTTGTACGTTGATGTTTGGACAATCTAAAAATCTAAAAGTGCAAAATCCATAGGTAATATATTAGATTTAGTAGGGATATGAATGAAAAGTACTGCCTTGGTACTCCATTTTTTCCAGGAAATTAACAGTGGGTTTTGATGTATGGCTGCTTTTTTGTCTTGATGCAGTTCTACTGACTGATAGCACTATGGGTAAACGGAAGGTATTTGACATTTGAAAATTGGGTATAAAATATGTTCCAGATAATATGTGCAGTTGATCTTAACATTTTTCTCCACTCTCTTATTTTTAATTTGAATATTATGAAATATGAAAAACCAGCAGCAAAAATAAATCCATTCGAAAAACTTTTTTAGATTCTTCGAACCCTGTTCTAAAGTTTTTATCGCCTCCTGGATGATAATAAGTAGATCTATTTTTATCACAGTCATTTATATACACCAGAGATTTATCTATTGTGACATCATTTTTCCATTTTTGTCCAGATAAATGTTTTCCTTAAAGAATTCTTGGGTGTGTTCTGCGTTCTGTGATACGTTATGGAGAAAGAAGATTTATGTTTTTCTGGCTTTTTAAGATTCAAATCAGCATTGATTACGTTGTTTACAGTTGACACTGAGCATTTTAATGATTTAGCAATCGTCCTTGAGTTTGCGAATTTTCATTTAACGTTAAAGTTCTTACTTCTGCAACATTTGAAATATTTCATTTCTTCACTAGAAATGCATTTGGAACAATTTTTTAACTTTAAGCCAAGCTCTCGTGCTTTTCTTCGTTTCATGTTGACAGTACTATCCACTGTAGCTTTAGATATCGAAACATCGTGGCTTTCACAGCATTTTTTAATAACTTGTTATGAATAATTTTCTTTGAAGAGAGAACAAACTTAGCTTTCCATCCATTGCTTTTTTAAAAGCACCATTTTGCAAGAAAACAAAACTGTCAAGTAGCAGACAATAATTTATGCTTTCAAAAATATAGTTTCAGTTAAAAAAATTTCCGAGCAGACAATTGTTTTGATAGCAAAGCAAAATCATCTAAAAAGGTGTGTGAACAGCATCTTGTTGTGTTTTCTAAGCCATATTTTGTAACTATCTGAGCAACTTTTCCTCGTGAGCAATTTTTTTTTCTTCTCGATGTGAAAATACTACTCAGTAAAAGCAAGAAGATGATTAGGTTATTATTTACAAAGGTAGAACAAGGAGGGCTGATTACCTGAGAAATAATTCTTCCATGGGAAACTTTTTAAGGAAAGGCATAGTGATGTGAAAGAAATTACAAAAGTCTCATGCAGTTAACCTGTTTGGATTCTGTCTTATTAAAGCGTCAATTATGCATAGTCGCCTAAAATGCAAACTTAATCACTAAATCTGTTAACTTACAACTTATTCAAGTCTCTAACTTATCACCTAAACCTTATGTGATGGTCATTGAAAAAGAAAGTATAATGTTTGATATTGAAAATAAAGCCCTAGAGAAACTAATAGTGTTCAACTATGTTATTTACTCAATTACTAGTGTTGAAGAGAGGGTGACGTCTGAATCAGTTTGAAGATTCACATTCAAGTCAGTCTACTGCTTAATATTTAGCAACCTAATTTCGAACGAATATTTGGTCTGACATATTGCTCGTACCATAGGTTTCTATAAAAGTAATAGAATATAATGAAGTTTTTACTTCATTCTATTCACTTGACATTATAATAAAGTTATAATATAGTAATAACTGAATTTCACCATAATCATAAAATGAGCTTAACTTTTTGAAATACTAAAATACAATAGATTCTTAAATTTGAAAATTTGATTTAATTTAATATAAAAATTTAGTCTTCAGTTACTTAGTAACTGAAATTCTAAAGATTAAAAACATGTCTGAATCTTGAACATTTCCTTTAAAAAAAGAGAGAGAGCTAAAACGTTTTTACTCTTTAATAAGAGTAACAAGTATGCTGCTGTGGTTATTCTCCTTTATCTGACCGGTCATGAATTTACCATGGCAAAAGAGTTCAATTATGGCATTTATCATGGCATCATGGAGTTCAATCCTAGCATTTATCATAGTCTTATCAGAATACACTTCACAAAATAAAAAATTTTGCTTTTTGAAAATATTTCTACCTAAAATTGGAAGCTTAAGGAACTTTGAACTACTGATGGAATGGAAACTATAAAATCAGTTCTTATAATTGGCTTTGGTTATGGTTCTGCTATATCATTTTGCAATAAATGTCACCATATTTGGGCAATTAATCACTCGTCCCTGAAAAAACTGACAAATAACGAAAATTTATTCAGTTGTAAGTGATTCCATAGGCAGGATGCCTGCTTTTTATTAATTTTTTTTTTAACTGAAGCATTTTATGATCTCCCACCCTGTTCAGACTTTCCAACACTTGTTTATAACTTTCTTTCATTCAAACCATTAGCCTTTTGTCCATTAATTATGCTCAAAATTTATTTTAATATATATGAAATGACATATTTAGTCTCCCCTATAAGTACACCATGTTTATTTTTAAACTGAAATATTCTTCCTTCTCCCGGCCCACCAGCGGCCGAGCGGTAAAGATGCTAAACACTGGTAGTTTGGTCCGAGGTTTGAATCCCATGAACGGGCTTGCTGCATGGGCGTTTCCGTGGTTTTTACCATGTGTAACGTGTATATGAGCCAGTTTCCCTTAGAAAGTCCTCCACGAAGGCATCCCTCCCTTTAGGCAGATAGCCCTCGTGTGCTTTGCCATAATTGAATAACCCAACCCTTCCTTCTCCCAATAAATTTATTACTTCCTTTTTCTGTTCAAACATTCAACACTCCTATATTGTCTTTCACACAAATTATTAATCAAGTTTTACACAAAATTTATTTAGCCCATGTGATAACTGCATATAAAGACTATTATAAAATGCTGCAACAACAATTGCTGAAGAAACTACAGCCTAAAAGGTGCAGCTAAAAATCTTCCATTCAAATTGATGCTGGAAGGAATGGATTTCTCAGAAAGTTTTTTATTGTACTGTGCATTGCTCAATCTGATAAGGCAATTATGATATCTGTGGTCTGTTAATTTAAATACAGCTCACAATGAAACTATAGTTACAGTGAAATGAGAGCCTGGCCCATAGTATCACTTTATTATTACTGTTTACTTAAGTTTCAGCATGAATATTATTGGACAAAACATTTCAATTTCAGTTTGTTATAAGTGGATGCATCAACTGTATTACAAAATAATATGACAAAAATTAATTTTGGAATGATGCACTTTAGAAAGATTTATTATAAGCACTTCAATGTTTTTAGCATAGACGGAGAAAATAATCATTTTAAAGCCATATTAACCAGATTAAAATTTACATATTTATATATAAAATACATCGTGCTAGATTTCTTAAAAGAACTATTCATTTTTATATAACAACAGAGAACATAGCTACACATATAAGCGCTATTAATGAATATAATACAGACCTTTGTTTTTGGCACAATATTCAACTGTAACTTCTGATCAACCAGTGATGCTCCAGCTTCAGACAAGTAGCCCTGATTAGGAACTAAGCAGCTTCTTCCAAAACAACAAGGACAACAGAGTTTATGCATCCATTTAGTCCACTTAGGATTTAAACGCCCATATGGTTCTTCATCCTTTGGTTTGAAAACTCCGATTTTCTTGGGAAAAAATGCATATCAATTGAAAGTTTAAATCGCACAGTATTAAAAATCATACACATCAGTACTTGGTAATGAATGAATAAATTTGTTATTAGTAATGAATGAGTAAATTTGTTACATTATTACCTATAAAAATGTGAATACCTATACAAATTTCAGTACATAGATGTTGATGGATACTTAACACGGCAGACACTATCGATGTTAATTTGCCATTAATTATTTGACTCTTTTGCACAATTAAACTTCATGACAGACTTTATATTTGATCTGCTTACCTCTAAACTATTTCCTTGTTTTATCATTACAATTTACCTACCTACACATATGCATGTTCCACATTAACCGTAAGTTTTCCTGAGTTTGTATAATTTCATTTTATGGAAATTAACCCACTTTTTATTTTCTGGCAATAATTATCTTCAAAAAAGTGGGCAAAAATATATTTCAGGGCACCTCTTGGCGAAAATGGGGATTTTTTGGCGTCATTTCTCAATGGTGTCCAAAAAATAAAGCAATAAAACATAATTAAAACAAAAAATACATAACCTCAATAAACTGCATTTTAAATCAAACAATGAAATAACATAAAAAAGGAAATACATGTTATCTCATCTACACACTACAAAAAGGAAATATAGACTTAATTTCTAATATTAGAAATTTCTGTGTCTTCAGTCTGTGGCACACAAAATACCTTACCAGCATCCAAAAACTTTCTAAAATTATCTGAACTAGAATCTGTATAGTGCCGTTGCCACATAAATTCACGAAAATAAGAGTAACAAATATCCTCCGTAGTGCTGGACTGTCGGTGGCATTTCTTGCATGAACCTTTCTTACGACAAACCCATTCAAAGTCATCTGAATGATCTTTATGTTTGACCATATGCATTTTCTTCATACAAACAGGTCACTTGTAATGACTACTACGTAAATCTTCATTTATATACCAGTCAATTAATGCTTTCTTTCCCTTTTGTTTCAAATCGTACAAAAACTTCAGCTTAATCTTATCACATACAGCCACTTTATGGTGTAAAGCACAAAATAAGCAACGTACTTCCTAACTAACATCTAACACATAAATAAGCCCTTACAAATATTTTCCCATCTGTCAAATTCACCACAATCATACAATCAATCACATCATAATAGGGTTTCCATAACATTCAACTACTCATGGTACCATAAATAAGGCGCTAATCCCTGGGGCACCCTAAAGTATAGAATAACCAAAACGTGGATAGCTTCTATTTCCAAAATTGACAGATTTAAGAGATACGTATTTATAAAAAGTGTCGAAAATATAGCCAAGTAATAATAAATAGACAAAAGAAGTATGGAGAAGGCAGCCATGATTATACATGCATGCAACTACTATTCAGATTTTACTAGCAAGTTATCACTAATCAAAAAAAAAAAAAAAAAAGAGTGCTATTAATTCAAGTTATCACTTACTGAAATGACAGGTACCACTTTAGCATGTAAGTACCAAAATCTGCATATCAACTAAAAGTTAACGTTTTAGATATATTTGCAGGGTTCTTACACATTTCTGCATATGGAAATTAAGTACTTTAAAGGACCATCAATGAAAAAAAATTAAAGACCTATCAGCAAATAGGAATTGAATAAACTAAAGCAATTATGTACACCTGAACTTCACTTTTGTAATTTGTAACAAAAATTAAATCTGTAAGTAGGCTGCATTATTATTAAACATAATCTAATATTTAACTTAACTATGAAAAAATTCAAGAATAAAATCAACTTCATAATTTTTTTTAAGTAATTAGCATTAAATTATAAAATTTTTTGAAACATTTATACTTTACACTTATAGCAGTATCACATATTTTAAAGATTAGTCACTTTTTATTTAAATTTTAATAACAGCTTTACACAGATTCTTTCTTTGATGGTTCATTTCGTCATGCTCACTCCAAAGGTTTATGCAGATTTCATGTCTGGCATAAGTTCAATTGGAAAGTTAAATAGTAATCAGCATGACTGTTGCTTTAACTGGTCTGGCTGTTGCTTAAACTGCTGCTTGCCTAGAGACAGAGAGCCACTGATGAAACAGATACAGTTGCCTGATGTTGATACAGTTGGTAAGTATTGAAAGTTAGCTGCACTTTGTCTGACCCAGTTAGTGTCAGAGCTTCGTGTAGATTTGCTGGAGTTATATCCTAGTTAATACAGAACATTTAATATAAAGTTCCAGTAAGCCACTAAAACCACCAGAGATGAAAAGTTGTTTTGTATTAAGTCTCAATAGTTGTTAGGAATAAAGTTTTATGTTAATTTTTAAATTTTTGTGTTGCATCTTGCATCTACAATAAGAATTAAGAAAAGGTGATAACTCAACATGTAAAGATAACTTTTAAGGGTGAGCAATTAGTTACAAATAATTAAATTAAGTAGTTAGATACCCTTAGTCATAATAGAGTTACATGGTTACAAATAATTTTTTTTTATTTAAAGCACTACGAACACTTTACAACATTTATAATTTATGATATTGATAATAAAATGATATTAGAATAATTATACATTAAATGCTAGTGTATAATTATTAATTAATTTACACTTTAGCTAATTTACACCAGTTTCCTTCCCTTTACCATCTTTTCTGTTTGTTTCAATAAACAAATCAATGTTCCTACTAGTCTCTGCTTCATCTCCTAACTACTTGATATTTCAACAATGTACCTCTAAAGAATAACTGTCTTAATGACTTTCCTCGTCATTTTAGAATATTCAGTTTTCATTAAAGATTTCTGTTATTTTAAAAATCTGCTTGTATTTAGAATGTATAGCAGAAACTGCTAATTCGATTTCTTTAATAATGAGTATTGAGAATAAATATGAAATGATACAAGGTCAGGGTGGCGGAATTTTTAGAATTTAATGAAGCACTGAGCAACAAAATCTAGGAATGGAAAAGTTTTTAGAATTTACGACAGGCAGTGATGTATGCATGGTGCACTGAGACATATTTGATGAATCTCTTAAGACAGTTTTTAGTTTCTTTACTTGCTCAATGAATGTGTCTAGTGAAAAGAGAAGAAAATAAAAAGGGGATCAAAACGTGAAAATATAAATAATTTTGTTTTCACTGTTCTTCCAAAAATATCGAAAAGATAGGAAATTCATCACAAATTTTCTATAAAAAACATCCATTATGTGTTAGTACCATGAAGACATTTTTTATTTCATCACATTTTTTCTAGAATTTTAGGTCTATATATCTTGCCTTTAAATTCTTCTAAACCTCTCAAGATGCACGATCTTACATAGTTGGTAGGGATTTTAATGAGTATTTAAATGTATATCAGTTCTCTCTTGAGAATGCGCTTTATACTTTTCAGAATTTTTTTTTTCCAAAAATCTTCTGGCTTTTTGCTCTTACAGAGTTGGTAGTGATTAAAGATCCTACTACTACCCTACCAACTAAGTGCAAAAAGCTACAGATTTTTGGAAAAAAAAAAAAACTGATATACATTTAAATACTCTCGTATAATTACACGTGGAAAAAACTCTTATCATGAAAAAATATACAAGAAGATAAATGAAATTAATTTTAAAATAATAATAGTAGCTCTTATAGTAGCTAAATAATAATTTGATAGTAGCTAGATATTCAGGTACATCATCGAATTTTGTTTCACCTTCAACATCCCTGTTACTCTGATCTATAAATAAATGATCATCTTTCCTTTTCATCTGGATTGTTAGATATACTTCACTTTTTAAATGACTTTTGAATTATGTCAGGTTTAATTTCATTCCATGTTTTTGTTATCCATTCACATACTATTTCTAGACTGGCATAATGCATTTGGCTTCCTTTTGTAAATGTTTTTTCACCTTCTATCACCTACATATTTCACTGTAGTTTTAAATTTTCTTTGAATGGTTTATTGATACACACATCTAAAGGTTGAACTAATGGCGTTAATATGCCTGGAATAACTGTTATGTCTGTATTACACGTTTTCAACAACTTCTTCATATAGCCTACTAGATGGGATCTGAATATGTCCCAACTAAAAGACTTTCTGGACAACAGGCAACGGGAGGCTTTTGCCAAACATTTCTTATCCACAATTTCACACCATTTTCATCCTTCCTCATGAACATGAATGAAAACAGCACTTGGGAAATTACATTTTGGCATTGCCTTCTTTTAAAAATAACCACATATTTTAATTTCGTACAGTCAATTCAGCAGTAAAGCATTAGAGTAGGAAAGATTTTCTGTGACCTGTTGTTTTATGTGAACTGTTTTCATTCCTTTAACTTCATTTTTTAAATATTTTTTATCATATCAAACATTACTGGAGTTTCATCCACATCTCCAACATGTGAGAGTAAATATTTACTTATTTATTTATTTATTTATTTATTGTCCTTGTAGGTCAATAACATACTTTTGGGAACTTACCAGTTTCTTGTCCAAATCTGTCAGAAGCCTTTGCAACTTCTTTGCTCCCTTTAAGGCAAACAAATCCTGTTTCTTGTTACAATTAATCCATTCAGCAATTTTCTAGGATACAGTTCACAACACTTTCTTCTAGGATAGGCCATTTCGTTATTCCTTTATGCAAAGCACATTTATTCTTTGGCATATTAATTATCGAGCTTTCCATTCACATATGGAGCTTTCATCAGCACAATTTCCTCTTTCACAAATCAAGTGATTTTGCATTTGAAACCAGCACTGTGTTTGTTTTGTTTAGCAGGAGAATGTTTGTCTGAAAGCCTAGGAAAAATCTTCGAGTGAATGACTTCAGAAGATGAGAGCATCACACGTGTATCTTTTATAAAGAAAAGGGTGCACATTATATGGTGTATATACCTAAAAAATTAAAAAGTGTAGTTTGAATTTAGAGCTCTGGGATTGGTGCTCTTATCCACTGCCATTGGCTTATATTCATAAGTTCCTGCTGCATACTAAAAATAGTAACTCTTTCTTCAGCTTCTTTCAGCTCTAATGATACCCTTTCTTGGCATTTTCTTCTGTCATCAAGCATAGAAAATTCATCAATAAATTCCTCAGCAGTATCTTTATCTGCTGCAAGTTTTTCCTCACAGGCTGTCAGATAATGTATACCATGTCTCTGTTTAAATCTGTTGAGCCAACCACTGTTAAAATCACACACCTCCTCTATTTTTAAATTAGTGTAAATCTGTTTTCTCTTTTCTCTAAGAAGCAGTCCTGAAAATGTTACCCCATCACTCCACTGCTGCTGGAACCACTCTGCAAAACAGCATCAAGGTCTGCCAATTTTGCTTCATGCAAAGTTTTTTTTTTGGTTTTGGATTCCCATGTTAGAATCACTGTTGCTTTAAAACTTCAACAGCTTTTCTTTATTTATCTGTATATTATATATGGTTTGTGTTGCAATTCTGTACAGTTCTGCTACAAATCGGAGAGCAGCTTCTCCCTCCATCTTTTGCAAAATTTCCACTTTTTGCATTACAGTCAATACAATGAGTTTACGTCTTAAAACGCTGCAAGCAGTTACATCATGAACATGTTTCTTACATGTTTCTTATGCATTAAGACGCATTGAAATTAAAAATATCCTTAATTTTATCTACAAAAAAATCTAAATAAAACAGCAAAATGGCAGCACTAAACCATCTCATGAAATAACAAAGTTCACGAAATACAACCAAGTGAGTCGTGAACTTGAAAGAGGAGTGAAGTCGTCTGCTTCTTTACCTCAATGCAGATTGGATGGGAATAAAACTTTTACTATGATGTCAATAATTTGGTAGTATTTACCCTATAGCATTACTATTTGTCAAATATTTCTTCTTTCTTCGGTATTTTGTTTTCCATGTTGCGATTTCCTGAACCTATCAGTTCACATTTTGAGAGGTTGCATAGATTTTAGGGTTTGCCAGATTTCAGGTCAGTGGATTTTTGGTATTTGACTGTATCATAAAATTTTACTTTGATGCCCTTTTCAAAACAGAAGCATTACATATTTGAAATCCATTATAATAAAAAAACAACGATTTTTAATTCAATGATAATACAAAATTTTTTGCTTCATTAATTAATGAATAATTTATTATTTACTTCATTGTTAATAACTGCAATATAATACATTTTTTTCCCATTGGCAGGCACTTGCCTATAACGGCTAAGGCCAGAACTGGTAGCCATTTTATTGTGAAGGCACCTGATAGGTGGCCACCACTACCTCCTATGAAGGGACAAACGATTTTACATCCATGCCTTCTCTGGGATTTAAACACGGGCCCTTTGGTATTACAGTCAGGCTTCACTAATCACTATACCATCTGGGTGGTGCAATATAACACTGCATACACTTTTGTAGTACAATGAAATTAACCATGCTCACAAAATCTATTATAAATTATGTTTTCATTCTTTTAACAGTAATTTATATGTTTCTTCAAAATAGCAAAATCAAACTGTAGAAATTTTAACTAAAACACTTAACTAACAAAGTCTATTACATTTAATATTCATTTTGTTTACTGAAGAGGAATATAATTTGATTTGAAAATAAATCTAACACTGAGTGTTCTTACATGACATAAACTGCAGAAAGCAAAAATGAATGACTAAATGTATAGCATAAGTAGCTAACAGCACTCTTTTCTAAACACTATGATGAATATTCTTTGAAGTACTAGTATATAGCAGTATAATACTGCATTCTCTTACTTGTTCTGTGCTTCTAATAACAGGTTCACAGAACAGCAAGCAAGAGCATGAATGTTGAATTTCTAATACTGCAGACCTGGTACAGAACCATTCAGCTTTGGTTCAACATTATACCTACTAGTTATTAACCCTGCACGACAGCATGTTGTTGAACTAAAAAAACCCCCTCTGCAGGGTGTGCCATATATGCATCAGTCCTAAATGTAACTAGTAGCAGGCTGATGCACTGGTGCATCGCACAGGTGTAGCATATATGCACTTTCAAACATACACATACTTTTAGAACTTTTTAAACCACTAGATGGCACTTTGTGTCCACTACAGTTAGCTTACTTGAACATATATATTGTTGACCTTGTGTCCATGAAGTACTTCCTGATTCTGGTGATTCATTTAGATGTATGAGCAGATGATATAAAGTAAACAAAACCGAGCTGATGAGCAGTTGGCTTCCCGTGACATAAACATTGAACAATTTCCAATGCTTCAATTTTTTTGTTCTATGGGAAGACTGTGGTTTTAGGAACTCCAGTTTCTATTTAGTTTGCATCCTCTTTAGATAGCAGACATAAGATTTTTGCACCCAGTAAGAGAGTTAAACTAACAGTGTAATCAAGACACAAGAGAAACATGCCAACGTGGAAAATAAAACAGGCAAATTGACAACCTTGTATTCGGCATAGATTTTGTAAAATCCCAATCAATTTTGAGGGCAAAACGGGTCCCCCTTCATCAGAATTGAATCATTTCCCTTTTTTGCAGAATTTTTTGCTCTTGATGAAGGGGTACCCGTCTTGCCCTTGAAATCGATTGGGATTTTACAAAATCTATGCCGAATACAAGGTTGTCAATTTGCCCGTTTTATTAATAGTGCAATGTCTAAGAGAAAGAAGTTTTTAACAGAAGAAGAGTATATTTGAATTGTAAAGCCCATGAGTGTCCATTTCAGACCATGAGTGACTATTTTGACACCGAAAACTGCCCGCAATAATCACTTTTCAGAATCTCTTGATATTCTGTATTTATGATTATACTAGTACTGTTAGATACCATTACAGAAATAATCAGAACAATTGATTAAAAAAATGAATTTTTTTTTAAAGTTAGGCTTAGAAACTCAAAATATCCCACCTCGCGACATCGTCCTAATGCAAGAACACACCGTCTACAAGGTGAGTTGAGCTAAGCAGCATGCTGTCGCATAAAAGGATTAACTGCTGATGCATATATTATACACCCGTCACGATGGGGTTATGCTTAAGATTGCATATTTCAGTATTATCATATCATTACATAACTACCTGAGTGATAGCATTATGTAAAAAGCAATAAGAAGAATTGCTTTTGAACTGATGTAGTTTAGAGCAGCGGTTCTCAACCATCTAAACAAAAATTGAAAACCTTTAGTATCACCATTACATTTTACAATGATTATTATTCCATTTCTAAACAGAAATATTAAAAAGAAATATATTTTGCGATTTGCACAACCTATTGGATATTTGTATTAAATATGCACACATAAAAAATATTACATTAAAAATTGGTTACCATTTTAATTATCAAAATTTAAGTTACAATACTTTAATTCCAAACTTTAGTTCGAAATTTGGGCCTGTTTAAGAGAGATCAATTTCTTTATGTCTGGTCTTAATTTACTTAGTTTTAACCATAAATTGGGATCCAATTTTCATTTTGTTCTGCATTTATTTTTCAAATATAACATGGAAGAAAATCCTTGTTCACATAAATAGGTTGTGTGAAATGGAAATAAAAATTTAATAGCTTTATTTGAAATGCCTTTAAATTCTTTACAGTTCAGCCAAAAGTTAATGTTACTTTTGAAATCTTCAGTTAGAGTTGTATCAGAGGAAATTTCTCTCTCAATTGTTCTTTTCCTTCATGAGAACTTTCCCGTACATTTGAACAAAATGAATTTCTAATCCTATTTTCTTTTTCATAATCCTCAGGAAAATACATGCTGAAATTATTTATCAGTGAAAAGCAATGATTTTTTTAGTGTTATTTGCATATTCTTCTTTCATTTTAAAATTATTTTCGGTTGGAAAACTCTCTAAAAGAGCTTAAAATGTTATTATCCAATTCTTTCATTTTTAGGTCGAGTTTTTTACAATTGCATTTATTTTATCTCTAATGATAATTAAATTAACTCTTTGTCCTTGGAATTCTAAATTTAATTCATTTAATGTTCAAAAAATATCAGCTAAATATGCTAAACGTGGCAACCATAATTTACTAAATAAACATATTAGCAATTCAAATTTTGAATCACAGAGGAAAATTTGAATTTCTGGTCGAAGTTCAAAAAGATGTTTTAAAACTTTGCCTCTGGATAACCACCTTACTTCAGAATGTAACAAAAGCGTCCATAATAAATCTAGGGTGAAAATGCGCTTTAGCCCACTGCTTGGCGATGTTTTTAAAATCGCCAATTCGGCGCGTTTCTGCGAAACGTCTTTGCAATTGCAACCTTCCCGACACGCTCCACGAAAACCTATTGTAAACAAAACATGGAATTCTAAAGCATAAATTAGTATGGAAACTGTTGCCACAAAAAGATAATAAAACTTAATAAAATAATATGCAAAACGAACATTACGATCATTAAAATATTCGTCAGTTACCTTTAAATTAATTATTTACATTTTATGTTGTAATACTTACACATTTTATGCGTTACATAACCTTCCCAACACGCTCCGCGAAAACGTAACCAAAATGGCATCCCAGAAAGAAGGAATTTTTTTTAAAAGGGCATTAAAATTACAAACGATACCATGTACACACCGTTCCCTTTTAACTTAAAAAAAAATCTGAGAATTGCACAATGTCGGCAATGCACACAAATGAACAAAATAAGCTAGAATAACTAAATAAATTACAAGAAAATGCCATGTGCACAGCGTTCCGTTTTAACTTAAAAAAAACATCAGCGAATTGCACAATGTAGGCAATGTGCACAAATCAACAAAATAAAATAAATTGCAAACGATACCAGCGTTCTGTTCTTCAGCTGATACAAATTATTTCAATAAAAGGCAACAAAATATAAAAATTAAGCAACTTAAAAAATTTAAAGAAACATAAAAAAAATTGTTTCACTCACCAATTTCAGCAAAAATTCAATCTTCTTCAACGACATATTTTTTTAATCTTTCATCATACGAAAACCCTTGAACCGCCCGTCTTAAAGTAAAATTATTCACATTTATCAGCCGTTTCCAGCTCATAAATCTTAACAACTGCAGCCAAAAATGCACAGTAACATTCATCATTCAAGGAGTGATTATGCCATTTTCGCCACATATATTCCGCTAAATATGAATCAAATTCGCCGTCTACGTGGTTTGTATTGCGACGCAGATGACGTTTGATTCCCGACCAAGTACCCTCCATGGAATTAGTGTGAGCACCCGACTCGGGATCCCTGAAGTACAGACTGTGGTTGACAGTAAAATGATCAAAACCCAAGTGTTTTAGACCACCATATGCCTTCCAACAGTCTGAAACCGCAGTTGATCCCGGCAACACCCATTCAACAATCACTCTCTCCAAACTCACCTTTGATCTATCCTCAATCTCTCTAAAAAACATCTATTCGTCCCTCTTTCAATACCACCTATCACCCAATGACCATCCACAGGCTTTCCTCTTCCATACTTCCTTTTTTCGAACTTACTTTCATCCACTTCAACTATCAAGCCTTTACCACCAATCGGAACACTATCATTTATTACAGTCGTCATACACACTTCTCTACAAAACATAAACCAATCAACAACAGCATGCTCATGCACTTTCACTTCTTGCATCACAGAATCATTCCCCATTCTCAAAAACCAACACCTTGTAATTCTCAAAATATCACACATACTTAAATGGCTATGGATAAACCAAGAACTTTTCCTTACACTCCTACAAACATCCTGTGCATTCACTTTTCCTTGCTTTCTACATCGCCATTCAAACCCATCCATACTTCCCTTTCTCTCACACAAACGCATATTCTCACCACACTTACGACAAACAAAATATGTAGCAATTAAACCACCTTTCATACATCAATCAATCACCGCACGTTTCCCTTGCACTTCCAATAAAGTAATAAATGTACACGTACATTCACTCACCTCTCTCAGCATCACAGCTAAATCCATAGCGACTTCGTATTTAGCGAAATATATGTACGAAAATAGCAAACACTCAATAGAAAAACACCGCATTCAAAGAATGAAACGAGAACTGAATTAACTACTCAAATTAACAGGTAAGAATTTCGAACAAACCGCTACGTCATCTCCCATAGCCAATAAAATTACTAGATAATCCCAAGCAGCAAATAAATTAACAATTAAAAATTTCAAACAAACCGCTATGTCATCTCAGATTACCAATAAAACTGTTCTTTATAAAATAGGAAATATGCATGTGCGAAAACTAGATGTTTCCGTAGTTTCAAAATACCCAGTCAGCCATGTTGGCGGATATACAGAGTTACCCATGTTGACGCATTTATTGCTCATTCAAAAACAATCGCCGCCAAGCAGTGGGCTAAAGTGCATTCCAACCAAATCTAGGATTGAGAACAGCCATACGCCATCTTATGTTTTGCACATCATTATGATCGTAACTGTAAATTTGCAGTTCAGTGTTGTTACTATTTCTCATACGACAATGAAAACTTTTTGCAAGATGGTAGAAAAAGGCTCTAAGCTTGACAATAGCAAGGCAAAGTGAGGAAATTAGTATGCACTCCGTAGAAGCAAAAAATATAGAATCGGTTCTTTGTTGAAATTTTAATCTGCTATTACAGAAAAGATATTTCCATTGCTATGGTTAAGTAAGGTGCCATTATAAATTTTGAAATAATGTGCTTTAGACTCATGTATTATAAACAGTTAACAGCTTTAGGGTAGGAAGGGAAAGTAGCCAAATTAAAATGAGAAATAAAATGGACTACAGCCAAATTAAAGTTACACATTTGTTTTTACATTTTATATATGAATTAATAAAATGTGATGACTTGGGAATAATGCAGACAGATGCTGAAGCATGCACAACAGATCTATAATGAAGAAAATGAAGAAAAAACTTAAGTCATACAGATGCAACAAAAGGTAGTTGCAGCAGATTTAAATCATATTTCTTTTACTATAGTTAAATGCTTTCTGGCCACAAATAAATTGCCATACTAATTCTGCTTGTTCCAGAACATTAACACTTTTTATACTGTTGTGATAAGACAACTAGCAGCAGTCAGTTTAGCCAGTTTGAGGTGCAGAAAGTAAATGCATAGTTATCTAACACCGAAGCTTAGTTTAAGAGAAAGGTTTTGGCTTAGGAAATTTTAAGTTCCAAATTAGTTACATCATCATCGTTTATGTAAAGGATGGAAAGAGGAAATATCCACATTAGAATAAAGGGGCTATTACAAATAGGAAGTTGAAACAGAGAGGAGATAGAAAAGATTTAAAATAAAATAAAACTTGGTTAGTTTAACTAAAACCTTACAATATGTATATATGCATAGATGCATATATATATATATATAATTCAAAATAAAAGTAATTAAAAGTAAATTAATAAGCCCAAGACTTGCGCTAAAGCTGCACAATACTAAACCAATAAGCCTAACTTTTCGATGATGTTTTTAAATTGAATTTCTGTTCCTCGAAGATGGTATATGGAAAGTGTTCTTATTATAATATATATATGTGTGTGTGCGTGTGTGTAAGATATAAAAATATGAAAAAAATTCTATACATATATATATAAATAAACTTAAAGCATCTAAAGTTAATATATTCATTTATATATGAAGAAAATATAATATAACGAATCAATGATTTAAATGGAACAAATTATTAACTTAATTGGCAACAGCCCTTTAAATTCCTAATTTAAATATAAATCAACCCCCTTCAAAACATCTTTACTGTGTCATTGACATCATTCTTTCTCTGCAATAAACTGCAATCTGACAGCTCTCTAAGCTATAAATACTTTAGCTCCATAACATGCATCATTTTTTTCCTACTGTCACTTCATAAGCATGTAATTAACCACTATGAATCTTCTTCTATAGTAGCAATGTAATATGTGTATATAAAATTGTGGGGCGCTTATAGCACTCTTACTGTTGTATCAATTAAGAAGACATGAGCTATGAAATTAACTATCCAGCAATAAAAATGATGTTTTAACCATCAAGCTAGTTGTGCTTTTCCTGAACTCCACTCAACTAGGCAACAGCTTCAGGCTATCTTCTATTGTGTGCAAGCTACATCTTTCCACACTCTAGCCATGAATGCAAAATAATTGGTGTCTTCTCTACTAAGCTCTCTCACCATACCATCCAAAAAAAATATCACATATATTTAGATATATAGCCATATATTAAGACCCTTGATATAAACATATACAGTACAAAGTCCGGGATCCAGACGTCCAATATCCGGAATGATCTAAAATCCAGACCGTAAAGTTAATAACAAAAATTTTTCTTCATGAATTTTTTTTTATACTTTACACATGCGCATATGATTTTTTCCCAGTAAGTAAACATGTGGAGAAGCCCGATTCTTAATTTCACTTCGGCACTAAATAAAATGCCTCGTTATTGAAGAAATAATCATTTAAGCATAAATTCTATTCAGTTTTTGGTGTAAAAACTGCCACTACATAAAGCTAAAATAACAAGTCAAAGAATTGCCCAAACTCAGCACCCATTTACCGCCAAAAATCATCAATTTTCGCCAAGGGGCACCAGTAAATATATTTATACCCCAAGAAACTGTGTGAAGGGGTTCATACTTATATATAAAAAAAAAACTTTTGAAGCAAAGACAAATGACAAAAAATATGATAAACATAGACAGCTATACACGTACTAATGTAAACATACATTGGCAAATGATTTGATATGCCTAAAAGATTAACTTTAACTGGATTAAACTTGTATCAGATTATAAATATATAAACTCTTGAGAAATAATCATCACTGTTACCTGATTATTATCAATTTAATAAAAGAAATAAAAAGGCAGGATATAAGAGCTGATATTAATGGTTAAAATGTTTCTGAAGTCCAGAGAACGGAAGATGCGGTACTACTCTTATATACGCCCTCAGATGTATGGCATCGCCAAATGTAGTGATGTGTTTTGCACTGGATTTTGGTGTGATGTTGTTTGTATGGCAACCCTTTTGAAGTTGAAACTTTACTTTGCTGGAGTGGTTGGTTGGTTTGGTAAGCATTTTGAAATGCCTTATGTTGCAAAGAAAGACATGGTGGCAAAATTTCAGTCGCGTATTTTGGATTGTGTGCAAGGTCAATTTAGTATTAAAAGGTACGACGTTGGAGTTGTTAATGATTCTTTTGTTTACGGGTATGTTTATGGAAATTTTATTCATGAATGTATGCTCTGTGTCTCAGAAGATAAGGTGGAAGCATAGAGTGGTGGAAATCGTTGAGTTTTGCTGATGTTTGAAATTGATATTTCTGTTGTTTGAAGAAGCATTCACAATGGTAAGTGCATTTTATTTTACTGTTGTTTTTATTTTGTAGAATGTTATGCTCATTGTTTTTTTTGCCATGAATTTCTGTCGTTATTGTTGTTTTTTTAATTATTTGTAATTTATTTTAGTTTATTTTGTTGATTTGTGCATAATGCAATGCCTAGATTGTGCAATTCACTGATTTTTTTAAAGTTAAAACAGAATGATATGTACATGGTATTGTTCGAGATTTATTGTTGCTATGTTAGTTTATTTTAGCGAGGTGTGCGTAATTCCTAGATTCCTACACTGCATAGATTGTGCAATTCTCTAATTTTTTTAAGTTAAAACAGATTGCTATGTACATGGATTCTTGTCAAATATTTTTGGTTAGAAACTTTACATTTTTGCCACCTACATTTTTTTGTTTCGTATTTTTGGCATAAATTGTGTGTTAAAAACACAGTTTTGCAACGAATGAAACAAAAAAATGTAGGTGGCAAAAATGTAGTGCAAAAACCGTGTTTTTGCAGACATTTTAAGCTTAAAGTTCGAAATGTAGACAAAAAATTTAGACAGTAATATGCCGCCTTGGAGTTTCTCGCCAAATTTGTCTCTAACCGCGGGTGTGTATAAGAGTAGTTCTGAAAATGCTAACATCACTACAGTTTCAATATCAATATCCTAAAAAAGCATTAATTAGCTATTGAAACTGTCATCACTTTTCCTGAAAAGATAAGATACTTTTATAAATTGTCGTTTGCTTGGTTTTAAGGATCTTAATCATTATCACAAATGACATCTACAGCACTGGCAGAACATAATTTATTGCCATATAAATGAATTTTTATTATACTCTTCTACATTTTCATAATGCACATAACTGATGCAGTTTCATATCTAATAAGTATTTATGCAATTAAATGACATCATGCGAACTCGTAATTAGTAAGCCCAAAGAAAATAAATTGATTATGATTACGGACAAGGGAAACTGTCAACGTTCAACTATAATTCAACATCAGTTTTATCATAATAGCCATGTGGCATTAACATGCAACATTTTTGCAATAATTTACGTAAAATCATATTTCAAGGACTTCACAGGCCACTACTGATCGGGCAAACCATTCCACTGAATCGCATGTTCAATTGACCTTGAAACAACTGGATGTTGGAAATTTTCGAGTTTTTTTGCGTGTATATGAATCAATTAACTTTACAAAACCTTTGGGTAAAACATTAGGAAGACACAAAAAGTGGTCGCTAGTCAATTCGGTCATTAAATGTTGAAAGTACCAATGATCAGCGCTTTGGTCATTTGTATTTACGCGGAAAAATACATAATCGGTTCAATAACGTGGAAATTATGTCCATTAATACACCTATAAAATTAAAATGCAACCATATTAAAATTCTAGGGCATACTTACCACACCATCAATATTCTTTACGAAATAGCTTCCGCTAGAACCTTGATAAATTCTCTCCGGTAAAACGTCATTTGCAATCGCAAATTCCGCATCCCTGATTATGCTTGTAAATTGTGGATCATCAGGAAAATTATTGAAATTACAAACTGAATCTGACTCCATTCTTTGAAGAAGCGGCTGATTTTCACGCGTATTAGTCGCGAGATTTGTGACAGGTAAAACAGGTTCGAATGTCACATTCGGGAGTTCAGAATGTGGTTCTTCCTCATGTATAACAATAGATATATCAGGGGAAGAAAATGTAGTTAAAGGAAGTTCATTGATTGACATTAGCCACCCTTCTCAGTTTATATGCAAGTGACACATACATCAGCTGTGACAAGTAAACTTCCTATCAAAACACATGAGAGTAAACGTGACATTATCCACAGACGTAATCCCTTCCCCTGTTCTGCTAGATTTTCCTTATTTATTTTCCCCAGGTCTAAAATCACTGGGCTAGATTCTCGTTACAGGCGTTTGAATAGTGATTATTTTACAACGACCGATCGCTTTATTAGACATCTGAGAATATAAGACCAGTGCTGAACTCCAATTGTCATAATTTCCTGACAGGAGTTTAAGATTGACTGAGGGCATAAACAGAGGAATGCGAGCTATGTTTCTTCATAGAGCCCGGAAGCGTCAAAGGAGTTCTTTGGGTATCCTACTGAATGCAGCAGTGTATACTGCACATCAGTATTAAGAATATAGATTGCATTTGACCCGCTGCAATTCCATACCCTAAAAGTGTTTACACTAGCGGAACTATGAGCCCAATAAACGAGCGTGAACTTGACGGTTCCGTGTCAGTTCGCGTGCATTTCTTAAGTTCAAAGTTCCGCTACTGTAAATGGGTTTGAAAGCATCCCAGACGGGTTCAAGTTTGCAGGGTAAACTAGTCAGTCCATTCGAATATCTTCTGTTTCTTAGCATTCTGATACCAGAAAGCATTGATGGGAACAAGCTTTATCATTTCTCAGAAATAAAGATCCTGGCTATTAGGACCCCAAATTAGCCTTAGAAATTTCAAAGTCTTATTCACATATCTGTAACTGTTGCAGAACCTTCATCAATGATAGATAGCGCCTTTCGTTCGTTCGTTCGTTACCATTATCACCGGGATGCCTCCAAAGAAGAGAGACTTATCCGGTTCAGTAAAATTGCGTCATTTCGACGCCAAGACAGTGTAGAACAGGACGGGTAAAGCGGAGAAAGGAACATGTTGACGTAGGAGGGGGGAAAGCAAGGCAAAGAAACAAGATATCAACAACGCGCGCAGGAGCTCCGTGTGGCTATTTATGACGATTCTCCCCCAAACTTGAAACCGCTTCAATCAGGATCTTTCGCGACTAATGGAAAGCAAGCTGCGTACTCTTCGCTCCTTTCTGATCCAAACACATATAGAATCACAATTTAGGTTATATTTGCCCTTTTTTAGCAAGTAGCAGACGATTCCATTCTTCTTGACTTCATTCAATATGACTGAGTTTCTTATAGTAAAAGTAGACATTCATTAGAGTTTAATCACAAAACAATATTTTTGTATGAAATGGGCTGCAATTTTTTTTTTCATTATAAAACATGTATTTTCCTTTGAACAAAAAGAAAGAAATCCAAAATGTTTATTCAAGAAAAAATGGAGATGTCTGACCACTTTACAAATTCAATGTTAGTTCTAAGTGAAATCCAGTTTAATCAAAATAAGCTAAATTGTACGCTAAGTGAAGGAGTTCTTGACGAAAAAATTTTATAGAGGCTGATAAAGCAGTATAGAAATTTCCAGAACTCTATCTCGTAAGCGGTTAGCAAAGGGGTTCTATGGTGAGCGAAGCTCTGCAGTATAATGGAAAACGACTGTGATGCAGAAGCGAATTGTAGATGCCCTTACATACGGTCGCTTCTGTGGAGCCTTTTTGTGATAAACCTGAGATTTTTCTTTATTGCGTACTTGCATTTTTTTCAGTTTTATTACCTTGTATAAGGTTCTTGGAAGACTCTTCTCTTAGCAGTTTCCTTTGCGCTACCAGCGGCCGAACGGTAAATTCGCTGAACAGTGGTAATTGTTCATCCGGGTTAATAACCGAGCAAACGGGCTGGTTGCATAAAAGATCTCGTGTATTTTTTCACGTGTAACGTGAAGACAAGTCTGTTACCTTTCAAAATGCCCTCCACTAAAGCATCTCTACACTAGGCAGACAACCATCGAGTTGCTTTGCCTTAATAAATTAAATTAACTTAGCGCCTCCTCTCCTCCTTATGCCCACACAATACACTTTAGTTATTTGTATCTGTTTGGACGGGTCATTTCGCTAAGTGAGGTTATTTGTATATAGTTTTGCACTTTGGTATGTATGATTTCTTGCATACCCGGGAAATGTGTAATGTCTCTTTCTTCTTGAAATAGGATTACACTTTTTCAACTAATAGTAACAAAACTTAAATACTTTTTTTGTTACACCCTTATTTTTTCCAGATCCTCAACGGCTGTCCCTGTTTCTTTTGGCCGATGCTATTCGCACCACCGGTGCGATTAGCCTCTTCAGGCTATTCGCACCAACAT
>KK119058.1:263217-293576 GCA_000611955.2 Stegodyphus mimosarum | reverse complement strand
GTAACATTTGGCAGCTATGGAAGAAGAATTACGAAGAATGGTTAAAAAAAAAAAAGTAATATTTTCACTAAGCCAGCCAAGCTGAAAACTGTTATTCACAGCCTTCAGGGCTAAAATTTCTTTATTTGAAATATAAGGATTAAGAGATTTTTTATGGCATCCTCTGATGATTTAAATCTCTAATGTGATCCTCTAATGTGAATGATTTATGATCATTCACATTACTTGATAACCCTAACAAATCTTCGACATTTTTTTAATTATGAGTATCCGGATAATTTAGAATTTTACGTTTTATACCTTTCGTAGATGTTGTACGAAACAGAGTTTGATGTGATAATTTTAAATTTAAAGCAACCTGAATAAATGGCATTTTATTAGAAAAATCTTTCAAATGATTTGACTTTATTGCACCTTTACAATTAGAAACTACATCTTTTAAATTCTTTGTTATGTTAGGTATTAATATCTTTTGGATTGTCGGATGCAGCAACATAACTAATTCAGACATTAAAGTCTTACAAGTGTTAATTTTATATTCGGTGTTACACATATCTGAAATAGCATTAGATTTTTAATCAGTTCTAAAGGGGAGGAGTTTTAAGGATATCTGTTTCAATTACAGGACTTGGCTGCCTGCATGTAACTGAATGTATTTTATGTATGTGTTTACATAGCGTGCTGAAGTCTGGAGAATTACAATTATATAAATGATGACATAGATTTAGACAGGAGAGGTTAATACACTTTGAATAACAATGATCTGTTTCTGGACATAGTTCATGCAATTGCTCAACTATGTACTGATTATTATGTGTCTGTGATTTTATAGTCCACAAACAAGGATGTGTTTCTGTTACGTCGCTATCTGGTATTTTCATTCCAGATTCATGTCGCTTATTATACGTTGGTGGGTAGACGCCATGTAAATATCTTCAATTTTTAAAAGCACATCAATTAAATTATCCAGTCGTCTGTTAAATTTACGTTTTAAGTACATAGTATTTAATTTATTATAAAATGACTCGCAATACATGTTATGCATACCATCTGTGAATACCTCATGCATTCACAGATGTACTCACATACATCTGTGAATGCATGAGGGAAGTTTCTGTATGTCATTGACCAGATTTGCTCGGCAATAATAATATTCCTCAAAATAATTTAGAAATGATGGTGCAACAGCTCGAAACTTTTTAACGAAATTATCCATCATAGAAGTAAATAAAGAAGAATTAGTTTCTTCAGTAGTATACTAAATTAAAATAAATTTCATCCCAAAGTTTTTGACTTGAAACCATTCAAAATAAACTATGTTGCCATGCACGATGTACATGCCATTTACATAGAATATGTTTAATACCTAGACCAAATGCTTTTTCAAATGCAGGATGCGTAGTTTTATCATCATCTGTCATTAAACAATTAATATTAAGCTCAGGTATTACACATTTGATACTAAGAAATAAATTGTACATCGTATCCCGATCTAACTGATTTGAAATAAAATGTGCTACAGGGTAACCACTACCAAATTCATCTGGGGCAATTAAATTCAGCAAATAAAAATCATACTGATTTGTTTTGTGAGTAGAATCTATACATAAAACCCTGCTACAACCTTTAATCATCATTTCTTTTTGTTCCTTTGTTTGAAATCCTAGTGCAAAAGACTTATTTGCAAAAGATAGTGTGTCAAGGCCTTTCGGACCATACAATGTTGGTTTTCCTTGATGTTTGTAGATAAGAATAGGGTCATATGATTCTTGCCCAAGTTTCTCAACCATGGCAGCAACAGAAAGTGAATCATCACGAAGAGAAGTCATTACCCGCTTTACATAGTAATTGATAGTTCTACGTGTTACAAAATTATCTTTAATACTTAAGCTCTCTCTATTATCATGTGATTCACTTCCATCTCGGATAAATTTCTGAATTTGATCGGCGGAAACTCCTAACTGAGCATAAGTTTTAATTTGATCACGACAACTGATTGTTGAAATGAAATGAATTATTCTATTTTTAAATGAAAGCTCATGATTGTGACCTGAATAAAAAATAGCTGTCACAAGATCTTGTTCCTCTGAAACTCAAATTCTAGATGGACATCTGAAGCCTAATGGTAAAGTACCTTTAAGATTTTTTCGACTTGAAACTGGCACTGGTTTTTTTTTTTTGTGTTACATTGAAGGGACAACAATAATAATGATAAGCTTTATTAAACCTTACGTATGCTTCCAGAACACTTTTTAAAAGAACTGAATGTTTCCTTACAATGAGATTCTAACGACAGCTGAAACTCCACCATTGATGAAAATGTAAGCTCCTTCACAGCAATCTAACAATTGTGAAATTCAGCCAAATGTTTATTACGATCACTAATAAATCGGAAGGAAGCCTTAAATCAGGAAATATTTAAATTATTTGTAGTACAGCAAAGCTTCTTATGATGAAAAAGGTTACTGTGGATTTTACAGTCTCTCTCACATTTGTCACAAATATATGATTTTGAATCAGTTTCAGAAGACACAGATTTACACCTTTTTTTATGATTAAAAAACGACTGTCTTGAAGCATACGATTTCATGCAAACCTCACACATTTTCGGATATTTATTTTCTATTTCATTGCCATGTTTTATGGTAGTACATAAATTATCCTTATTTAAAGTTTTACAGTTACGTTTGTGTCTTGATAAAGTTTCTTTACAAGAAAAATTTTTTTTACAACAAGGACAAATTATAGTCTTTATATTTGGGTTAACAGAAGTAATAACTTTGCAGTTTTCTTCAATATAGCCATTTTCAGATTTCTTTATATTACTTTCACCTTTATTAGAATCATCTGCACCCCTAAACTTAATGTCAGAACATTCTATATAATTTTCAAGAATAGAAAACTTGTTAAAATCAAAACTTGTGCAAGAACCAACAACTGATGGGGAAGTGTTGGAATTGGTGACAAGCTGAGATGAAACAGAGCAGCAAAAACCAGTAGGCTGATAACTGACCGACGACGTAACAGAAAACCTAGATACAGATGGAGTAGCATTATGCAAATCTGAAGCAGTGTCAACAAATGGATCCTCAAGAACTGGAAAATTCGACATGTAAGTACAAGGTTTGAAATGAATACCAAGCCGAGATAATGATGAATCGGAGCACCACGAGCCTGCAGACTGAGAATTAGACACTGAATTTCCAGGAAGTCCAGATATAGATGCAATATCAGGAAGTTGAGATTCAGTAGAATTTAGAACATCTGATACACTGTGGATGGAACATTCGGGAGCTGGAAAATCCAATACATTCAAAACACTTGAACTAACATCTAAAATTGTACTAGTATAGCAACGTTTTAAAACATCTGAATAAAATGGCTTAGGAGATAAATTCAAAACTTTAGGAGGTAAATCCAAAAAACTTACACTAGTGCTGACTGAATATTCAAGAAGTGGAAAATCTGAATATTGGAATATCGAAATATTGGGATTACTTTTTAAAACAGAGCTAGTAAACCAATTAACTCGAAATATTGGGATTACTTTTCAAAACAGAGCTAGTAAACCAATCATGCTTCAAAACATCTAAATAAAGTGATTTTGAAGAAGCATGGAGCAAGAAATCTCTAGAATTACAGACAGGAACACTGGAAACTAAAGAACCACGTTTCACAACATATGAAAAGAGTGGAGTGGTTTGGAAACAACAACACCAAGATTACTATCCAAATGAGTGCTTAGAACAGAAGGAAAACTGCTAAAGGAGGTAGAACAAAAAGGTGCACTTACCTCTGCAACAGACAAACTTCTCTTGATGTCTTTTACAAAGATTTTTCCATGCTGCTCAATACCTCTATGATTTAGGTGCAAACCGTCTCTGGATAAAAAAAGTTTTCCAAGAATAGTCAAAGGAGCTGCAAAAGAAAATGTTGCGAGAAGTCTAGAATTAACCTTCACTATCTTTCTGTTAAGTTCTTGTAGGTGATACGGGTTACAATCTCGAAATAAATTCCGGCATCGCGAGAGAACACCTGAAAACAGAATGACCTTCTGGTTTAATCGTGTTTAATTCCCTTATACAGAAAATCATATTTACGATGAATTTCATCTAAATTTGAATTATCACATTTGAATTATTGGTACCAACGTGGACCAAAACTAAATGAAACGATTGTCCATAAAGGAAATCTCACGTGTCAACCTTTCAATTTTAGCCCCTGGAAAGCAACGAAAATCAACTTCATAATCAGTTAAATTCGCAGACAAATATTCCTTTAAATATTTAATCATAGAATCCCCGATTATGAGTCTTTTCAGAGTGCCTAGACAAAAACATAACTATAATTAGATGATCAAAACACAAAATATCAGCGCTAATACCACGTACCTGCTCAGAAAGAATAGCACGTACAAGCAAAATGGCCGAAAACTGTATTGCTTACGAGAATTACATTTGGCTTCAATTTTCAATTTTGGCGCAAATTACGATAACCTCTTAGTGTTGCCATTATTCACGTGAGACCCGCTAACTTCCGTAAACCGTCTGCGTTTGTCGTTGCATAATTCTGTAAACCTCCAAAATATCTAATCAAACTCGTTGCCATATCTACGAAGCAAAACTATGAATCTGACACTATGAATACTTTTATCGCGTACTTTCGCATATATGCAGAGATTTGATCTCAGTTATTACAATTGGCTGTATATTATTTTATGGGTGCGTGCAACAATGAAACTCTCATTTTCATGATCAATTCATTTATTCATATATCGAAAACATAAGCGATGATATTTCATGTATTTATGTTGTCGAATTACTAGTCTGCAGAAAGACTTTACATTGCAAAATACTTCGCATGTTATGTAGGGTAAATGAAAAAAACTGTGTATTTGTAAGACCGAAATTTCACTTTGAGGAAGTGTAACAAACCTACATAAAAAATGTAAATTAATTTTTTTATATCTGTATGTAAAATGTACATTGGTTCACTTGTTTTTCAGTGTACCTTGAATTTTAATGGAATTATTGAGGTCTAACCAATAATCTGAGTAGAAGTAAAACTTTACATAAAACAGATCATTGCTTAAGTTCATGTTGCATGGAACTTAAGTTACATGGAACAGATCATTGCTTAAATTCATGTATAAGAGTTATATATATTCAGGCATGAAAAGGGACTGGTGTGAATTTTAACAAATTTATTTTTAATAGAGATTAACTGGATTTTGAGGTAAGCTTATATTATATGAGAGATGAGCCTCTTGCACTAATGTGCATTAATATTTTCACGTCGGTAATAAAATATGTTTTTCCAGTAGATAAAAAAAAATTCTAATGTGAAGCATTAAAGAAATAATTTAGGTAAAGGTTTAAACCAGGCGTACATATATTGATGCAGAACATAAATATCGTTATAACATAGCAACAAGTTGAATAAAATTGATAAAAAATTGTAGTGAGAAGCATTCAAGGAATAGTTTAGATAAAGGTTTAAACCAGGTATACATATATTAATGCAGAACGTAAATATCATCATAACATAGTAACAAGTTGAATGAAATTGAAACAGAAACAAGTACATGTTTATGTATGCAGGGAAAAATTTTTATGAACAGGCAGTACTGAACTAGTCATTTTGCCAAAAAATTTATTTGAACTGTATGCTTTTTCATGCCATGTTTGTGCACACAGAAATAGGATTTGGTATATAAAAGGTATATAAAAAGTCATTTCAAGAAAACAGTAAGTTAAAAGTTCGAAATGTATAGAGTTCGTAACATGTTCATTTTAGCAAAAGGGTAACTTTAAGAAACATTATTTTACACACAAAAGAGATACCTCATGTCCGATAGTTGTGTAGAAAGTCAACTAGTAAAAAAGATTATTTTGAAAAAACATATGCGTATCAACATAGAAAAAAGGTCACATGGGGTGTAACAAATCATTTAAACCAAAGATTGAATTAAATCATCATATGGCTGTTCACATAAAAGAAGAACTTCATGTATGCCAGGAATGTAACAGGTCATTTAGAGAAAAACGTTATTTAAAGAAACATATGTTTATCCACACAGGAGAGAAACCCCATGTCTGTGAAGTATGTAAAACATCATTTAGACAAAAAGCTGATTTAAAAATGCACACTCTTATTCATACAGGAGAAAAACATTATATTTGTGAAGTATGCAACAACTCATTTAGACACAGGTGTGCTTTAAATAGGCATAAGCTTATTCATACGGGAGAGAAATGTTATCTTTGTGAGGTATGTAATAAGTCATTTAGACGAAAGAGTGATTTAAGTCAGCATATGTTTACTCACACAGGAGAAAAACCTTATGTGTGTCAGGTATGTAACAAAGCATTTAGACAAATGGCTAATTTAGACAGGCATGTTCGTATTCACACAGGAGAAAAACCTTATGAGTGTGAGATATGTAAACATTTGTTTAGACAAAAGGGAGCATTAAACAGCCATATGTTTGTTCATACTGATTTAAAAATGCACACCCTTATTCATACGGGAGAAAAACATTATATTTGTGAACTATGTAACAAGTCATTTAGGCACAGAAGTGCTTTAAATAGGCATAAGCTTATTCATACGGGAGAGAAATGTTATCTCTGTGAAGTATGTAATAAGTCATTTAGACGGAAAAGTGATTTAAATCAGCATATGTTTACTCACACAGGAGAAAAACCTTATGTGTGTCAGGTATGTAACAAGGCATTTAGACAAATGGTTAATTTAGACAGGCATATTCGTATTCATACAGGAGAAAAACCTTATGAGTGTGAGGTATGTAAACATTTGTTTAGACAAAAGGGTGCATTAAATAGCCATATGCTTATTCATACTGAAGGAAAATCTTATGTATGTGAGATATGTAACCAAACATTTAAGCAAAAGACTGAATTAAATGTACATAGGCTTATTCACCCTGGAGAGAGACCTCATGTATGTGAGATATGCAACAAGTCATTTAAAACTAAATTCAATTTTAATAGGCATATGATTGTGCACACAGAACAGAAACCTCATTTGTGTGAAGTATGTAAGAAGTCATTTAGACAAAAGCATGACTTGAAGATACACATGCTTATTCATACATGAGTAAAGTCTCATGTTAAAGAAAGATTAATTACATATAGAAAATTTGCATAATCATACAAGAAATCTGTACCTATATATTGTTCTGTTGAGTTTGAAACTCTCATGTATTCTTAACATCTGCATTTTCATTTGATACAATGTCGATGAATACTCAATAAGCCACATCTGGTTTTGATGAACAAGGATATAAATTATTATCGATGTACTTTTTGTTGAATTTTGGAAAAAGGATTAAAATTTCTGATCTGTCTTGTATAAAACAGCAAACAGTAGATTATTCTCAAAAGTTTGGTATCCTACAATGAAAAAATATGTATTAGTGAACATGATATCATCAGTTGAGTGCTGTTAATGAAATAGTAATGGATTATGACAATTACCTCTAGGAGATATGTGATTATATGGTTTTTAGCTGAGTCTTTGATAAAATAGAAAAGCTTAATAAAATAGTAGAAACTTACGAAAGATTTTTATGATGAGCAGTGCAGAAATGAAGTGGAATCCCATACTGATTGTTATGAAACAAAGAAGTATCAGTTCCTTCCGAATTCTGCAGTTATGAATGGTATAAATTTGACAGGATCTTCACCACTTTGTCTGTTTGAGATTCGTCAACTTTCATGGTTGACGGGATAATAGATAAGTGCTAAGAAATGCTTGCCTATATTGCAGAGAAACCTTGTAAGAATGATAGAAGTTATTTCATCTAAAGGCTGACCCGAAAAAGTGGAGTTTGTTAAATGTTCTATGGAAAAACACTAAAAGTGTTATCATTATATTACAAGCATAATAAGTTGCTGAAAATTGGTAGATAATTTGCCAATGACCAATAAGATGTTAAGCTGAGTTCTTGTCGAAGCATTGCTATAGTAGTCTCAAAACCATCCGCCCTTTTTATTTCCTTTTAATTTGCAGAATTGTTGTATGGAATTTCTGAACTTTTAATCATATTCTTCTCATCTTTTTCTTCTAATATTAACATATATTGTTCATTTATTACTTTGCATATTATTTATTGCTTTATGTATTATTATTTATTACTTACATTAATTTATTATTTTAAGTATAGCCAAATTTTGCATAGTGGCAAGAAGCCCATTTTCTGACTTTAAATAATAAATTGAAAACAGAAGTATTTATTTGAGAAATAACAGTTTTCAAATAACAAATTGATTATTATATACTTTTGGTATTTGCTGCAAAATCATTATAATCATATGACTCAGGAATATGCTACTTATGCTCAGTTCATGAATTTAAAATCAGGATTCTCGTTGTTGGTATTCCTTGTTGCTGTCAAATGTGATTTCTGTATTTTTGGAATTTAAAATTATTTTGAGATGAGTTCAATATGTATTGTGAAATTTACAGTAGAGTCCCGCAAACTCAACGTAATGTGGACTAAGAGTCAGTCGAGTTTTACGTCTAAATTACCCTAGACATTTGTAGTGCAATATTAGACACAGAAAAGTATAGCATACAATTAAATTAATTTTGATTTTTTTATGTCAAAATCTAGCATAAAAGGAATCATAAAAAGACAAATACCCTAAGATAATTGAGTAATAAAACTTAGATACAAAAATGAAGAAAAATTATTAGTAGTTAAGGTATTTTTCCCACCTTCTTGGTGTAGTGGTCAGCATGCTTGGTGTGTATTCGAGAGGTCTGTGGTTCAAATCCCGTCGACGGCATTGCTCATTTTTTCATGGTTTCTGCTTTCAAAAAATACCTAATGTCTGTACAGTTCTTAGTAGAAAAATATTGCACGATCGTACATTGTCTCTCACACTCATTCTGTTGTCGTGCAGCTTCATCCCGTAGGCGGAGAAGAAAAAAAATGTCCATACTAGATGCACCTTGCTCCTCCATGTAATGGAGTATTCCTTCATGTAATGGAGTATTCCTTCAGCGACCTTCACTCCTTCACTATGGGTTATCATTTTAGCTTTTCCATTTTCATTTTTATCCACATTGTCTTTCACCAGTGCAACTATTTCTACATGTCTTAAAATTTCATAATTTTTATCTTGTCCCATGCATTCTTCAACATCACCATCAGTAATTTCTTTGCAGCCTGAATTTTTTTTAAGTAAGTCAAGTATTTCATAGTTTTCTCTCTCTTCTCTGCTTTCATGAAATTTATTTCCTGAATGGTCCAGCAACTTTCTCCAGGAAGAAATGAGGCTTATTCTGCTTGATTTCTCTCTAAGAATGATCTATCCATCCAACATATCTATTTACTTCAGTTTCTCAATCATATTACACCTTTCCTCTATGGCTAGGACAAGAGATGAAAGAAGTTTACTTCTGTATTTTTAATTCAGTGCCCCTAAAACGCCCTGGTCCATCGTCTGACATACTGAAATTACATTAGGAGAGAGAAACATTGCTCTTATATCTTTGTCTCATAACTGTTCTGCATCAGGATGGGATGAGACATTGTCTAGAATGAGAATCACCTTCCTTGGTACATTTTTTTATTTTAAAAACTTTTCTACAAGTGGAACAAACTGCTGATCAGCCTAATTATTAAATATTGCTCCATTCATCCATGTGTTTGACTGATTCTGGTACCAAGCAGGAAGTTTATAGTTGGTTTTAGTCCCATTAATGTACTTTTTTACGTTTTTAAATGTTCAGGGATTTTTTGATTTGCCTGTAAGTGCTAGTTTGAGCTTATGGTTGCCTTTGCATTGCTGCATGCCAAGATTGTGACCTCTTCTTGCTTCTTTTGTAGCCAGGTGCCGATTATTCTTTCCTGGATGTCAGAGTTTTTGAAGGCATTTGAAAATTGAGACCGGTCTCATCACAATTATAAATTTAATCTCCAGTTATACCCTTCTTTTCAATTAGAGTGTGGAAATTATCCTTGAATATTGCGGCATTTTCCAAGTTAACAGCTAGCTTTTCTCCTCACAAATGTTTAGCTGCCTAATGCAGTATGCTTTTTCTATTTTTCAAGCCAGCCAGCACTAGCAGTAAATCCTTGCTCTGCTTCTTGAAATTCATCATAAAATTTTAGCACTTTCTTTTGCAAAATTATTTCTGAAATGGGTGTTCCCTGTTCCCTTTGCTGCCTGAACCACAAAGAAAGCACCTCTCTTCCTTTTTAATTTTCACCACCTTTCATACTTTTTCTTTCCTTTAACCTTTTAACTGTCATACCCGAAATAATCTCGGGCATAGCACTGGTGTTCCGAAAAGTCATGCCCGAGTATGACTCGGGGTAATTTTTTTTGACTGCGTCGTATTGTTATACCCGAATATATGTCCTCGAAAGAAGCAAACAGCGTTGCCAAGTATAACAACATATCTTGAAATTTGTTAGGTAGTTTCAAGAATTAATGGAACAATGTGAAAACAGCAAAAATTATAAAAAAGAACACTCAAATCTGTGAACAGTACAGGAACGGCATACACATAAGTAATAATTGTATGTACTGTATATTTGCTCTGTTTGGCCTAGAAATATCTTAAAAAAGTTCCTGAAAAGTTGTTGAGTTTTATAAAGTGATCAGGAGTCAAGTTTGCAGGACTGTACTGTATTTCAATATGCATAATTGCTGATTGTAGCAATTAAATTCTGAGCTTCATCCTCATCTCTGGTAAAATGAGTACAGTAAAAGCTGAACTGTCTGGAAAGCTTGGCAAATGCCAAATTTCAGATAAGCAAAAATTATGGATTATTGCTATAAAGAATGTATTTCACATTAAACAGCCGTATGAATGTAAGAAAACATTTCCAGTCGAAAACTATAAAAAGAGTCACTTTGTTCATTATTAATTTAAATATCAGATGCCTACTTTTAATTATGTAAGATAAGGCCATTTTAGACAGACATGCTCAAGTAAAACATCATATTCGAATAAAAAATTCTGTCTACCTTGTAAATTGATGGAGATCTCTCAAGACTTGCGCTAGTCATTCATGTAGAAATTTGAAGGAACAGATTGCTCTTTATTTAGTTAGATAACCAACATACATAAGCTATGTGCATAATAAAAAATCAAAAACCTTAAATTGTTTGTCATAGTTTTTCATGTTGCGCAACTAGTGTTTATCCTTTTTCACATTAAGTCCCACTTTCCTTGATGCCAGGATCCCGTAATTTAAAAAAATACTCTATTGTGTATTGTTCTGTTGAAGGCAAGTCCTAAATTTGAGTCATTTTTTCAAAATGTAGTTGAAAAACAGATAAACTGGGGTTAGTTTATATTGATTTTTGGTACTTAGGAATTAGTACAACCACCTTAGTGCAATTAGAAAAATTTATTTGGTGAATTTTCAGATTGCAGTTTACAGTGAATATGGTTACCTAAAAAACTGTTATGCGCATGGTTTTCAGAGTTGGCGTTTTTACAGAACTTCTTGAGAATTCATTGGATTTACATAAAGCAAAGATCTTATAATTGGGTTGCGAAATCGCATTTATACATGGCTGTCACTAAATTCTTCTGAAGCCTCAGTTTTTGTTTGATTCGAATCATAGGGCTATTTAGGCTTTATGCCGTAGTTATGAATTTCTTATTTATTTGCTTAATATTTTACTAAAAATAATGGTTTCTAAAATTTAAAAATATTCTAGGACTGGAGCTTTCTGGTTAGGTGAATGCCAGGCGGACTTTTACTGTGTATTAGCATCTGTACTGATTTATCAGTAAAAGTAAGGTATTTTTTCATCTTTTTTTTTTTTTTGTGGAATATAGTTTTGCCATTACAGTAACAAACTAAAGTTATTTTATTATTTTTTAAAACAGTAATAAAGATAAAACTGTAAGTAAATTTTTTGCCATCATGTAGCAAATGAAAAATTAGTAGCTTTCTTCTAGAACCAGTCATATTCATTATTTATGTGAAAAATATTTAGATAAGTGCTCAGTATTATTTATGCCATGTGTGTAACTAGACTGTGATCTTAAATGAAATCATATACCTTGTTGAATTACTCTGCATTTGTACATTTGTAACATTATCCTGGCTAACAACATGGAAGATTAGACTAAATGGTGGGAAACTCTAAAGCAGTCTGGCTTCTGGAAAAGGTAACAATTGACATAGGTATTAAATTGAGTTACTATTTCCCACTTTGAGGAAGAATAATGATTGCAAATAATTTTTCATCTGACATGGAAGAAAATTCGAGATGAAATAAGGGGTATACCCTGTATTAGGAGAATGTGTGCATGTTTTATGAGCATGTGTTGAGAATGAGAAATCTGAAATGTGATATAATTATTCTAGGTAATACAAATACAGAATTATACTCAGCATAAGAATGAATACAAATTTGGACAAGTAAATGAATAATTGATATTTCAGTTTTGGCAGCTATATTGTTACTGCCTTTGTTACAATTGTATAAGTAATCATAGACTTACAGAATGACATCTACTGTGTGATAAAATGTTAATCATATTTATGATGGTAACTATCAGAAGAAAAATGTCTCTAAATGTGTTGTTAAGCCTTACCCTCCCCCTCTGCTGCCATGATTGGCTCTGTTGCCAATATATTAAAATCTCAGATTTAACTGTATAGAGTGAAGTTTCATTAAAATGCGAATGTCCAAAATTATACAATATTTATTTGCAAGTAGGAAATATTAAAGACCATGTTTTTCCCTTCAAACTGACATTTTAAAAATATGTTGAGCAAATATATTCTGGAATTCAACCTTACTATTACTTATAATTAGCCAAATAAATATGTTCTTCTGTATCTCTTAAATTATCATGTTTGTTTTTCAATCTAAGCATTTTTTAGGGAGTTTTGCTGAACTTTTAATTAATGTATATGTAAAAGAAATTTGTTAGTTAGTAATCATGTAATTGCTTTTCATGAATTGTAGGATTTAAAAAACTCTTTCAAAGGATGTTTTTAATTTTTCTATAGGTGCAACTGCAGTATCAAACTTGAAGAATAAAGATTTAATGTTTAAATAAACTTTATGATGTATTCAGCATCTATACTATACCTAAATACTAGTTTCTTTTCTTGTTCCAAATTTGTTTATTATGCTTAAGATCTGCTTAGTTAAATTTTTCAAATCACCATTTCAGATTTTCATTAAGAAATTTTTGTATCATTCATAGAATTTCTGATATCATTTATGACAAATCCATTATTAAGAAGGATGTACATGTACAATATATTATAGCATATTAAGTAGGATGCAACAAATATGAAGTTCATTAGATTTACAAGAAGACTTTCACTGATCATTTTCATATTATTTCCACTTAATCATGTAAGCTATGATCTTGAGATACTTTGTGTAGTGTTTCAATGAAAAGAAAACAGTTTGCGTCCTAGAGATTTTATTGATTCAGTTTGACTTTTTCTTCTTGTATCACAGATTAATTTTAGTGTAAAGTTATATATTTTTTGAGGAATTCCCATCAATGAGTTGAGTTAAGAAAAAAATGTGTGCAGGAGAACATATCATGACAGAAAATGATATGACATCTAGACTATGAGCAATGTTGTCAGTATATGTCCTCCTGTTGTTTCCATGCTATAAACAACAACGAGCTTTTGAGTAAAGTATTACTTCTGATTGTTCGTTTGTAAATGTAATCTATCTTCCATTAAATAGAAAGGTCTATAATACAAAGTCTTGGATTATATTTTGCTAGGTATAATTGACCATGTCTGAAAACTGTTTTTTTTTTTTTTAAATTTATATGAACATAATCAAATATTTGCTCCTTTTTATAAAAAATTGTATTTTAGTACACATTTAAAGGAAATTAAGTATTTATAATATATTTAAAACAAGTACTTTGAAATGAACAATATAATTTAATTTTCATCTGTATTATTTCTACAGTAATAATAAATCTAATTTCATTTTGATCTGCAAGTATATTCTCAGTCTCAATAGACAATGCTTATTCATCTTTTGAATAAGAATTGACTAGTGACAACTATGCATTCCAGAATCAGAAACAAGTAAAGCAGTAGGAGTTTCGAATCTGTTATTTGCTCTTGTGCCTCATCATCATCAATAGTGCAAGAGAATAAAGGTGTATTTTTTGGTAACATAACTGCATTACAAGCGTTCTAAAGCTCCGCAAATGAAATGCTTTTATTAAAATCATTCCCTTCTACAGCTTGATATAAATAAATACTATGTTTAGATATAATATAAATATAGCTTAACATGTGTTGCATTGTTTTGAATTATACACTAATTATAGTGGTTCTATATTTTGCCATGAAAATCTGTTAAGAGTTCCAAGTAAACTGCCACTTTCAGTTTATCATATACAGTCAAAATCTAATATGTTGTTCTTAATCATGATTTTATATGCATTGTATGTATATATATAATTTAATATAGTACTTCATTAAAAACTATTATAGACTTCAAGTAAAATGCCACTCCCAGTTGTCCAGTTTTACCCCAAATCTAATCAATTTTTGATAATTGTTATACAAAAATGACAAGCTTCATTCTAAATATAGTAAAAACACATCTTGTTGATACTGATTTGTCTTAATTGAAAACTCGCTGCAGAATATTTGAATCAAGAACATTACCTCTTTTGCTTATGTATATAGATTGGCAGGAGGTAATTAAAAAGTAATATTGAAAAAGAGAAGAAATAAACGTAGCTGCAAATTGTGGAGCATTATGAATTGAACTTCTCTATATATTTATGTAATATTATAAAAATACTTATTTTAAATTTTAATATGAATTATAATTATTAATATATCAATTAGTACTCTCTCATAGCACTAAATGAATTAATTAGTAATCAATATCATATTTTGATTAAGGATTTGTACTAGTTCAAAGGAAGCTTAATAAAATCTTCAGTATATACAGTTTGTTAAACAACATTTAAATTGTTTTTAAAACAGCTAAAAATATCTATTCATATTTTAGCTTTTTCATAAAATCAATTTGAAACTGAAATGTTTAAATGTTTTACTGTTACTTATGTATTATCCTGTTGATTGTGAAACTGTCTCCAAGGAATGCAATTTCACATCAGTTAACAGATAAATGCAATGTTATGAACACTGGTGCAACGTTAACAGGATCTTTGCTAACTTTCATAGTTGATTGGATAATATATATATACTGTTTTACTATCACAAAGAATCAAATTTCTTTTCATGTAATAGTGATTATTTCATTACACATAGAGGAGGATCTGAAGGTTGCAGTCATCAAATTTTAAAAAATTGTAGTAAAAGGATATTAATTTCAAATTGTTTTAATGGATGATATTCCTATACTGTTACAAATAATATGTCACTTGAAATTTTAGCTGCAGTTTATGCTGTTAGCATTAAAAATCAGTTGTTTAGTGCAAGATGAGTTTTTTCTAAGCAGCAAGAATTTTTATAAATGAGTATTACTTAACAATGCATTTGTATGGAAAAGTTGTTGAACTGTTTAAAGATATTTTCCTAAATGTTCATGAATCTAAGACCATGGTTTTTTTCTCAGTAAGATTTGCTGATTTTGAGAAACTAGAAGCATTTTTCATAAGAAATGAAGCAACTGCCTGTCTCTTCTGAATTTTAGCAAAATGCATAAAGTAAGGAATAAAATGTTGTAATCAATAACAAATAGTGCAAGAAAGATGGCATTGCAATTGTGTCTATGTATGGATCTAGCTGATATTTTCTGAGACCGGTTACAGAAGAGGTTTACCTCTCAGGTTACTGGAGGTGTACTGCTCAAAAGCCATAGGGCACCAGTATCTCAACACAGGTGCTATTGTTGAATACCAGGTTACTGTAATTGACTATTTGTCACTTTACGGGTGTACTTTTTTTGTTATACTTTTGCAGAAGAATTAATTGCTGTGTAAATGGGTTTTAGGAAATTTCATTAATATTTTTCTTGTGTTTTTTTTGCCCAATAGTATTACAGAGCTTTTAATTATAGTCATATAAAGCTAATCACTCTGGTCTAAAAATATATCAGATATGTGAAATTATTCATAAATTATTTTTTCATACATATACAATTCTATGCATATTTCTGGCATATATGTGTTATGGAATTGAGGCTTTGGAGTCTATAGTTGTTTTTATACCATACATGAAATTTTAAATATTAATATTTATGAGAGCAGATTGAAATCTGTTATATTTTATTATCTAATTACTGGAGGTATACTTTTTACGTATTTATTGTCTAATTTGATAATCTATTAATTTATAGAGAGATATGTTTTATTATCAATTTATTGTTGAATGAAATAATCTTGGAAATACTTGGTTTTTTGCTAAGCAAGTTTTATTTTGAACATTATGCTCAATTTATTTTTTGTTGAATATATTCGGTGTTTTATAAAAGGAAACCTAATATCACGTTGAAAACATATTTCTATGGAAATTTTAATGAAGTGTTAAATTATTACTCATTGTTCTGGAATCTGTATTTTTTATGTATTCTGTAATGAATGTGAAATTTTGTATAACTTTTTATTTTTTGATTGCAACTTTGAAAGGAATCAAAAATAAGGGTTTAGAAAAATGTTTCCATTTTTTCTATAGGATTTTATAATAATTATTAACAATTCATTTATGCAAAGAAATTCATTAAATGTAGACATTATTTAATGTCAAAACAATCCTATATGTAATGAAAATTGTCCAAATATATATTTTAATGTTTAGAGTTTTTTTTTTCCTTTTATATTGCACAGTAGTTCATAATGCAAAGATTCTGTCTTGATTTTTACAATATTTTATGATCCTACTCTACCATATTTTTTCTTATGACCATAAAAGTGCATACTTGCAAAAAGTGCAGGTCTGTTTTCTTTGAAAATAGCAGTAAGGCTATTAAGTAGTGTCTTTGTTTTATCTTTATTCAAAACCAGGAAGTAATCCAGCAGAATGCAGGGAAAATTTAAAAGAATGCAAATTAAAGAATTTTGAATGCAAGAATATTAGAAAATTTGGATACAGATTTTGTTCCTTATTATTACACTTAGCTGCACATGTTACTGCAGCTATTAGTAAAATATATTGCTTCTGATTAAAAAGTTGTTCCTTTTTACAGCTTTTCAGTTTTATGAAGATTTTGGAAAAGCAAAAGTATGGTTCAACATTTGTTTTATGTAATGACTGGAAAAATATGACTGTTAGATGTAGCTAAAAAGTTTAAGGAAGTACCTGCAAGTATCAGTTTTAACAGCATGGTATACTATTCTAAACTCTTCATGTTTGTTAAAATGCAACAAATTTTGACTTTTAACATTGCACCCATGCAAAGAAATTATAGACATAGTGATCTTACAGATTCAAATAACAGTGAGATATAAATACAACTAGATAGGTGGTCTTCAGTCTGTCTCCTATATCTGCACTACCAAATATTTGACAGCTCACTTTACATTTTCACTGCCATTTGCCTTACAATTTCCATTGGACTCACTTTTTTAACATATTATATGTATATCATTTCTATCTACATAATCTATGTATTTATCAAGTCATTATTTCTTTTAATGAGGTTTTATTTTTTAAGAAATTCATATGATTTTAAAAAAGGAAAACATTTGTAGCAAAATCGTTTAATGAATGCAGGGTGGTTTATATATCACATTCTTTTCATTACATCATCAACTTTAAGATTTTCTCCAGGCAGATTACCCTAATTGTTCTTTTATTAAAGTATTATCAGCATTAGAAGATAGAAGATCTCATATTGTCTGTCTTCTGAACTAGATATTACATATTTTAGCTCTGTGCAATTTCTGAAATATCTTAATCTTATCTGTAATAAAATTTCATTTACAATCATATCCCAACTTTCTTCAGAGTGTCAGATATGAGCCAATGTATCAGAGTTTCAGTTATTAACATCACATTCTAAAGCTCTAAGGCAGAAGCTAATGAGACAGAATAAATGCCAATGATGAATTATTAATAGCAGTCCTCTTAAAAAAGATTCTATTTAATATCCTTAAAATTTTTTTTATATAAATTAATAGTAATTGTTTCATTAGTTTATGCCATTTTGTCATATGAAAAGTTTTACAGCAATGCTGGTCTTTTGCAAAATGGGGATGTGCATGATATTAATGCATATGGTATCCCACTTGATGATAAAATTTTCATTTCATTCTAAGTTAATTTTGAAAATGAAGCAGTTTGGGACATTGAAGTTCCTAAGTATGAGAATATATTTATTACTATGTATAATCTCTGGTAAAATTATCATGGCAACACCTTCTGAAATTTCCAGTAATTTTTAGAACATAAATAAGCATTAGTATTGAGCATTATTGAAAGTTGCATTCTTGAAGTTGAGTAGTCTGAAAGGTATTAAAAAAATGTAATTTGAAAAATCATCTGGAGAGAGAGGGATATCTTACAAAGATTGAAACCTGGAATATTGACAAATATGTAGTTTTTTGCTGTTACATGCCTTTCCCCTTTCCATCCTAACAAGCAACTGAAATGTTGTCATTGTGAATGTTTGCACGTTAGAAAAAATTGTAATTTATTTTAGAAAAGAAATCTGTATTTGTGTTTGCAATAAAGTAAAATTCTACTGTTTGCCATCCCACAATTTAATTCTGTGCTGTCTACCTTTCTTTAAAAAAAATGACTTCAAAACACTGTACTTGTAACACTGCTTACATTAATATTTGAATCTATTAGTTCTGTTGTTGTAAGCAACAAAAATATTGCCAGTTGTCCCCCAACAAAGAAAATTAATTTAAAGAGTTTTATTATTACTTTGAAATGGACATATGCTAGGTCATTTTGTATCACAACCATACGATTTCATGCGACTATAAATGTATCTAACATTTTTCTAATGGAAATATTAAAAAAAAAGTTTTTAATTTTTGTGTTTCAAGATTTTTTATAATCGGACTAACTATTATCATTAATGTGGGCAATAATTTCAATCTCGTTTTGTCAGTTGTGTTTGTATGAATATTTATTGAGAGTGCTAGAGAGTTTTCATTTGAAATTCTCATTCTTAAATGTACAAGTACTCAGAAATTTGTTCTGTGCTCTTTCAATGTCAGCTTATCTTAATGTCAGTAAGTTCTCTTGTACAAGTGAAGAAAACGCTGCATAGAGAATAACAAAAATGATAAGATTTTATAAGACTGAGACATTTCCTGATTCAGTAACTCATAAAATTTCCAGAAGAATATGACGTGGAAGGTCAAACAGCAAGTGAAGTACAGTGGAATATTGAAATGTAGAGAGAAACTGTAAATTTCCTAACTGTTTAATTTATCCCTATTTTACACAATAGCCTGTATATCATTCATTTAAAATCTCTTAGAAGATCATTTCTTATGTACCAGTGTATTAAGCACCATATCAGTGGGCTAGTGGTAGACTGTTGTTTGGTTACTTTTATATAGCTACACATTAATGAGAACAGATAAAGTAGAAGTTTAGTATATTTGTTAACTAATTATTATAGTTAACCAAGCGATTATGTAGAGAATTTCCTATAATCATGTTTTTTTAACTAATACTTTATCTTTCATTTAATTTCTTATTTTTCTTTTATGTTAAGAAAAGTGTGTATTTAAGGTAAAAGTATTTTCCATTTCCTCTTTCATCTAAGAATTTTAATTCTTTCACTTAATATTGTAGACTATGAATGCAAGTAACTTGATAAAATTTTAGCACCTTTTTTGATGTTAATATGATAAATAATCAGTCATAAATATCTTAGAATAAATGTTTCTGTATCTTGTAGATCTGCATGTAAAAATAGTAAAGGAGAAAACACCATTGAAACTGGGTAATGGGATCTTATTGCATCAGTATAACATAGAATGATATTCAGTTTAGTTCTAGTACAATATGCTGCTGATAATATGTAAGTAAGTATGTAATTCATTATTTTGGCATACTTCTTCTGAGCGTTGTGGTTTAGCTAATTGTAAATATATCATCTATTGTAAATATATGTACTAATATAGATCTACCAGTGTCCATTTAGATAAAACCATTTAGTATTGGTATTATTCATTTGCAATGTCCAGCAAAAAAGCTGGCAGCATGAGCATTTTCATGATTTTCTCCACATGTAACATGAATACAAGCCAGTATCTCAAAAATCCCCCACAAAGGCATCCCTTCCTTCTCAGATGTCTTTTATATACTTTGCTGTAGTTAAATGAAACAAAGTATATAGTGGTATGTAAAGTAAGTTTTTCAAAGGAAGTATTTTGTCAATCTCTACAATTTTCTTTTAACATATTACTTGTAATAAATATTGAGAGATATCATACAGCGACATTGTAATAAATATTGAGAGATACAATATATCATACAGCAACATTTATAATGATAAAGAACTCTTTACCTACTTTAAAGATGCTGGCATATGGAAACTACAGCATAGATGTCTTGATCAATAGCTATATGTTTTGGTAATTTTAGTTATTAACAGTAAATTATTAGTGCTATGTACTCCTTGTTCTCTTTGCATTCATTCAGTGACATTGTGTTCTTTCCTTGGTCTTAATATTTACATGATGTGTCATACATGACTTCAGGCAAAAGTCCAAACTGTTTTCAAATTGATATCAATGACATACGAAGCATGATTGCACAATCTACCGAGTACATACTCGAGACTGTATTTCTCACCTCTTTCAGCCCTTACTGTCATACATTGCTTTTTTCCTTGAAACTAATATTATGTTGGTAGCTGTTAAAATTGTGACACCATGAAGGTGCCATGCAACAGATTTCAAATTTTCCTGAAAGGTACTACATGGTGGGTTATGAAAATGAACAGCATTCTAGTGCATGCACATAAAGCTGTTATGACTAACAGCTTTATGTGCATTGTGTATAAATGGGAAGCTAGCACAGCGGAAATCATTTTGAAATCGCAGTTGAACATTGATTGTTTCAGTGAAAGTCGTATTATGCCTCGTATTATGAATGAAGAACTCCTACCAGTCCGAACAAGAATTCGACTGCTGCAAGTTCATGGTTTATCAGGATTAGGAATTATTGTTCCGCGGCGCTGTTGCTCGGTCGGTGGGGATCCCCAAACTGCCCTCCGAATATGGAATCGATGAGTTGTCCAAGAGGGATATAATGATAAACATGCAGGACTTGATCAACCCCGGGCCACTAAGGCTGAGGGGACAACCATAACGTCGTAGTTCTTGTAGGATTGCACAATCACAGGACGTACCCTGAATCAGGGAAATGGCTAGCGTGCAAGGCAACAAGTGTCTGTGTAGACAGTGCCATGACGTTTTGCACCACGTATTGTCAACATGGTGACCACTATTGCGGTTTCCCTTTACGATACAGCAAATACAAATAATAATCATCATACTCTCAAAATGTAGATGTGACACCGGTTTCAGGAAGAATATAGGAAGGAGGAAGGGATGACGGAAACTATCATCTCTTACTGTAAATGCTTTAAAAATTCTGGCAGGTACATCCAACAGAACTAAAATCTAAGGGGAGTATGTTCGATTTGAAATGTTAAGCAACTGGGAACACATTAGAGTGATGAGATGTTGCAGGATGATGAACTCAAGCGCTTGCATTTGCGTTCTATTATTGCATCTTTAATTGTGAGTGCAGTCAATTTTATTTCATCAGTATAATACGCATTCATATGGAATAACACTGGAAAAATTTACATTGCTTCTACAGTCCACATCGATTACTGCTACATTATTATTGCCAGTTTTTGTTGAAAATATATTATTACTAAAACTAAAATTTAAAAAATAAATATAACCTTAAATATTACATAAGATCAAACACAATAAATAACCTTATAATCCTGTATACTGTCAAAGTGTCCGTTAGTTCGACGACGGTTGGATTTGGATTATTTGTTAGCTTAAGAATATTTTCAGAAGTGGAGGATAAATCTTGGTGTACCTTTCTGCCTCCATTCTGAATTTTCGGCCATAGGTGTTGCAGTTCAGTTTCCAAATATTTCATATTCAAATCTAATTATGTCAGCAATTAATGTATGCTGTGTTCAGTTATGAACGGGGATAATCCCTCGTCTAGAGAGTTAATCTGCCCCTCAGCTTGTTTGCGAAGGTTTACTGTTCAACAATGTTTCATGAATGACAAATTTTCTTATCTTATACGATGATATTTTATAGTGCCGTTTAATATGAGCCGCACATAAATGCCAAGCGTTGAAACTGATACATCAGCAGATGTTGTACCTTCCACTTATTGACTGTATTTTAAGACTGGACATGAATTCTCCATATTTGGAACACTAAATTTCATGAAATGTCTAGTGTTATGGAATATGCAACTAGAAATTTTATGAATCTTAAACATCATAATCTGCTTCTCATTCGGTCTAGTAAATTACATTTCTCCCAGTCTTCTAAGTTTTTAATTCTTCATTGAATTTCTAGAGGGCACTATTTATTTATGTCATAATGAAGAAACTTGATTGTGTTTTTCTGTGACACACTTTGCTTTTGTTGTGACCTTTTGTTTCCAAAAACAACGAACTTTTTGTGCTTTCTGAAACATGAATATTAGAATATTCATTGCTATGCAGCAGTTTTTATCAGTGCAACAGTCAGAAGAAATGATTCCCTAGATGAAATGCCAAGATTCGAATTTTAAGTAAGCTAATCTTTACTGTAATGCCTATGCACAAAATGGATACTTGAAATTTATCAGTTAAAAAATGCTCGATGTAGATGCTAGAAAGGAGACAAAAGGTACAAAACCGAACATTCTATCTTTCAGAGTTTATGTATCAAATCTAAGAAATAATTACTGATTCTTGTGCAGCATAAATACCATGACGAACAACAGATACAAAGTGGAACTACCATTAATATTCATAGATCGTTTTGCATATAAAGATTCAGAATAAGTAACAGCACACATATTTATGATAGTGTAACAGACTTGCTTCTCCAGCAAATAACATCTCCTTTTTATCAAACAAGAATGCCATAGAATAGTCCATGTTTGAAAGCGTCTAGCTTTCTACATGTCTTAATTATTCTATATCAAGTACCCGATTTATGCTCATTAATATCTGACTTATGAAGTTACACAGCTTTATATTTAAATAATATTTGTAATTGGAATGTACAACCAATGATTGCAAAAACAAAGGCTGTATAAGGACTATAATGGAGCAGGGCGTATAAGCAATGCGCCATCTAACTTGTATTTCTCCTGTGTAATTCTAATTCATGAATATAAAAATATTTTTGATTAGATTCGTGAGAGCACTGCGACTAAGAATGCTTTATATGTATCAAGAAAAATATTAATTGAAGGTTGTCAAGAGTAAAATTATTGGTAATTTCCCACTTATTTAATGATTTCATTCCTACATATACATATGCTGGTATTGGGCTCAAACACAGCTGCTGCATGTAATTGTACTTAGTTTATTAAATGAATAGTCACAACTTCAGGTATCTTCCCTTCTTTAATTGAATTATATAAAAAATAATTGATATCTAGAGACTGATCTGAAACATATTCACACAGACGTTACATACGTACATATACAGCTTTCTTTACCCGCTTAAATAAAAAATTCATAGTGTCGTCTAAGACACAGGACTTTCTCATGTCTTGCACATCTAAAAAATATTTGATATGTTCTCGCAGCCTCTTAGCTGTTTATAAAAAGTAAATGAAAATAAAATTGTGTAAAAAATTTTAATAACAAAAGAAAATGAAAAACGGAAATAAAAACACTTTAAGAAAATTAACATCTACATATGAAAAAATAAAATTAATTAAAAAAACTGATTTTTTGAATAAATTAAAATTAATGACTATTTTTATTCCTGTTTACTAGGATAAAAGTTTCTCAAATCGTGGCACTTTACTGCTCATAGCAATTCTCATGTCTGCTTGTGCATCCAAGTGACTTTCGAATTGTGTTCTGATTGATGAAAGGATTAAGTTATACTTCACAATTTATTCACAGATGGTAAGATGTCTTTTCCTTTTGTGGTTGATTTCATGTCTTCACAGAATAGGAAATCATTATGGCAACATCATGAACATACCTCACTAATGCAATAAGCTGACTGCAGTTTGCAACATGTACTTTATCCAACTAGAGAGATATTTTAAAGGGATTAGCTCTAACAGTGGCAACTTTATCTAAAATGCCCTTGTTTTTCCCGAAGTAAAAGGAATTTCTTTTAATTGTTAAAATGAGACCATGTTCATCTCACTTCTGAACAGGACCTTTTTCTAACATGTGGAAATATTTCATATGCACAGTAAGGAACTGTTATACTGTACCATGTGTCATAACAGGAAATGAAGCAAACGTTTTGAAAAAAGTCCAAGCTAATTAAAGATTTCTCCCTGTATCGGGATCGTATTCAGAAATGTACATATATGTGCACGTGCGTATGTATATACATGCCTATATATGTATGTGAACACACACATACATACGTACATGCATACATATACACTGGTGGGCAAAAATTAAGGACGAGACGGTTTTTTCAATATAACTTTGTACAAAAGCTTTCCAAATCAACACATTTAATACCGTAAGATTCCCAATACGTAACGACATGAGTAATGTAAGCAACACTTACTAAAAGAGAAATCAGAGGGATAAAAAGAAGCTTTATTGAAAAAGTAGCATGGAGCGCAATGCGACTGAAGGCCGAAACATCCCGGTGATGGGTGTCCAGCAAGAAACATCCGGTCTTTAATAGGGGATATAATCTCCCCTGACTGCTAGGCAGGTTTCACAGCGTCTGCCCATGCTGAGAATGAGGGTGTCAATGAGTTGTTGAGGCATTGCTCCCCATTCGTCTTGCAACGCCGATCGAAGCTCTGGAATCGTTACTGGTGGTAAGGTACGAGCTGCCAAGCGTCTGCCTAGAAAATCCCATACATGCTCGATGGGATTGAGATCCGGAGATCGTGCCGGCCAATCCATACGTTCAATATCCTCACTCTCTAAGAGCTGTTCGGCAGCTACTGTGCGATGACATGGTGCATTGTCGTCCATGAAAAGGAACTGCGACCCATAGCACCTCTAAAAAGACGCACATATTGAAGAAGAATCTCGTTACAATAACGGGTCCCGTTGACTGAACCTGCGTCGAAGATGTGAAGGTCTGCACGACTACCAAACATGATGCCTCCCCAAACGAGAACGCCGCCACCTCCATACCTGTCCCTTTCAATGATGTTCGAGGGATGATTGCGGCTTCCCCGCTCTCTCCAGATGAGTAAGCGATGAGAATCGCTACTCAGACTGAATCTGCTCTCATTTGTAAACAGTACTCGTCCCCATTCATTGTCTCTCCAATTCCGGTGTTCCCGGCACTACAGAGAACGCCTTCTGCGATGGGCAGGCGTTAGAGGTAGACACCCCGTACAGGGCGTCGTGCAAACAGACCACCACCGTGCAGTCTTCTGGCCACGGTAAAACGCGATATCGGTCATCCAGTCGCGTGTGTCTAGCGATTTCTCCCGCTGTGTGCTGCCTGTTTCTTCTGGCCTGTAAGGCAATATACTGGTCATCTGCGGGTGGGGTTCCTCGTGGACGACCACTACTAAACCCCCGGATAGCTTTTTCTGTAGTTTGAAATTGTCTCCAAAGTCATGAATCGATGCTGTGAGCAATTCCGAACTCTGCAGCCACACTTGTCACACTGCGGCCTTCCTCCAACTTCCCAATGATTCGACCTCGGGTAAAAGCATCCAGATGTCATCTAACAGATTGATTATTCGCCATTTCTCGCTGAGGCAGCAACTCGGTGTGATTTTAACTGCTATACGGCGTGCAATCTCTTTGCCAGAAATACTGATCTTACACCGACAACATGCTTTATACTACTCAGACACTCCCCCATTACGTCTGCCTGCATATCTGCGCATGTGCTACCGCACATCACCTTACTTAATCTCCTGATTGGTCTTTCTGTCCGCTCTGCCTCTTCGTTCAGCTGATATGCTAATTTTTCGACTTCGTCCTTAATTTTTGCACACCAGTGTATATGCATAGATGAACACATGCATTCATACGTACATATATAAATACATGGATTTTTAAACCCTTTCCTGATAACAGAAGAGTACCTAAAGAGTTACTAATTTCATCTACTTCGATTATAATTTTTATTACAACTATAGGTTCTCTAATACTTATTTTTAGAAACAGGTTTTGTTTACTTCCTCATTTTCCTACGTACGCTTTCCTACCAGAAGGAGATTGTTTTACGCTTTATCCAAATAGGATAGAAACTGCTATTTAAGCTAATGTCTGAGGTACTTCAGTTAGAGAGAGAGCATATTCTATCTTTCGGCCACTTTGTTGTTACGAGTTAAAGCTTGCTAGTTTACGGCTGTGCTTATTACATGCTACACATAAACAACTCTGTGCAGCTTAAGCTGTTTGTTCTAGTTAGCATTAGTTTAATTTTACATTTTCTGTTTTAAGTTCAAGCCAAAAGTGTTGCTTCTTGTACGCCCAAGTGGGGCCATCTGTAAGCTCTGAGTTAAAATAAAAGGCTATTTTAACCCTTCATTGGAGTTGTTGTTTATTCAAGAAGAACTTAGAGAATAGTCGTTACACAGTTCTACTAGATTCTAGTAGTTAAAGAACTTTAGTTTTATTAGAATGCTACAACTGACGCCCGAATTACTGTGGAATCATGTCCGTGGAGAGTAGAAAATTCACGATAGCTGCTCCAGGACTTCAAGTTCCACTGGCACCAGTTAACCCAATGGAGGATTTTGGATTAAAAATTGAGACGATGTGAGTCGCTATAAAACCTGCTGCGACTTTCGATAGAAAATGTTTCGTTCTGTCTTTCCTGGAAAAACAGGAATGCATTTCACGTTACATCCTGTTCCAGAACTATAAAATGTAACTATTGCGATGTCAAATTTAAAGTGATAAGCACTAAGCTGGTACAAGGGCATAGGCTAATTCCTGCTAAGTGAGCCAGGAAGTTAAATATACATCTGGGAAACATTTAAAATTCTCTGTTAAAAGGGTTTGCAATGGTAAAAGACTGTGCTAAGCTGGAAGCAGAAATTTTTAGTAAATATCAAACTAAGGTGAAAGAGTTAACTGATTTTATTTTAAGAAAGATTCAGGTGTTTAATTTATTGTACGGCAAGAAGCCAGACACCGAGGTAACAGAAGAAATTGTACCACGTCTGCTTCCCCCCGATTCAGGACTTTGAGATCAGAAATCCCAACATGCACAAAAGTTTATTTCAGTTGGCCGTTAAATTCGAAAGCCGGCAAGCACCGGAGAATATGCATAAGGCGAGTTATAAGCAGAGGTTGGATGAACAGTTTTCGAGGTTTCTCCTCAACAAAGACAACAGAGTAGGCAGAATAGGTAGTATCCCTATCGGCAAGCAGACGCGCTGCAAAGGGCGGTAGTAGAAATTCTGGGCGAAAAAAAAAGAAGTTTTGGCAATTACCTGATTAAGCAGCTAGAAAATAAAAGGGTGGAAAAAAAAACTTAAACCGGGTGACTGATGATAAGAGGGTATGGTTAGCCCTGGTGAAAGAATTATCAAATTAAATACTGTATAATCAAATTAAATATGTGAGCGGATAAAATTTGGCTTTGTCAGAAATTCAAATTGTATTAAATGCTGTATCAACTACTGTGTTGTTAGACACTGTGGCCAAATGTAGCTTCCTGTCACAAGAGGTTTTAGAAAAATTTTTAACCGCCATCATATTTTTAAAGTAGCAGGGCAAAAAGTAATCGCCGTCTAGGGTAAGCAGTGCATATGCCTCGGGAAACTGGGTCTGCATGTTCAAATTAAAGACGAGGAACACAGGGATTACCTTCCTTGTAGTCAAAAACTTACTAATGCCAGTAAAACATCTGCTCTTCTTACCCGGAATAGTGCGTCGAAAGAAACATTTTAAGAATCAATTATCGCTCAGATTGGCGAAAAGGACTTTGTTTTCAAATTGCGTGTTCTATCGCTTACACTCTTTTCATTTTAAACTTGTTATTTATGGAAGGTAATAGAAAGGTGGTGGAAAGTATAAAGAAAAAACTTTTATGACAAAAATCTGTATAGCTGATATTTACATCCTCACAGCCAACAGATACTATTCAGCAAAATGAAGATTAAATAAAGCATATAAATACATGGGTATTCAAACATGTGTGAGTTAGTTACTGTCTCATATAACACTCCATAATATACCCGAAACACATTATTTTTACCGACTCTTAAATTCAGGAGGTGCACATAATGAGAAAGTGCTATATAATCCTCTAAGTAAACACATATCAAAGTCATAATCAGTTGGGCACTATATGTTTTAAGTAATCAAATGTTTTGTAAATGCATATCTGCCAAATTTCCTATTACTCTAAGTCATGCTTATACTGTGCAAATCATACACATGATATAATTATGTATTATCTGCAAAACAAAAAGTGTACAATCTTTTGTGTCTAAAATCATCAATTATTTTTCAAGTGTATTCCATAGTCAGGATAATGTTTAACGAACTGATGAGTACAGTTGCTGTCAATTACATGATCATTGTAGGAATTAGAAGAGACTTCAAATAAACGTTTTGCCAATGTTCATTTTTATATTCATATATACATATAAATACATATCTAATGAGTGATATATTTACATATACATATATAGAGAGAAAGAGATGCGATGGTTTAAAAGTTGTTGATGAATGTTTTTTAGTATTAATGTAATGAATAAGATTTATATTCATGAATGTATATACAAATGTTTTGTATCATACATAATAATATATCCGTAAATTTTAAATACATCAGTATGTAGCATACAATAAAAGTATAGTTTCTAACGCATTTATAACCAAAAAAGTATTTCATTAATAACATAAAAATAATAGCATACAAATTTAATGAGTATTCTCATTATTACATAAACTTTGCTTTCCTTTTTATTCACCTTTTATGTTGTTTACAGTATATCCCTGATTATGCAATAAACAATTTAAATGATAAGTACTTAGTTAAAAAAGAAAATAAAGTCGCGCATATATAAACCGATTTTAAAAAATTTATTCACTATAAATTATTTCATTATTTTATTCACCATAAATTTAATAAAACAAATTCTATTAATAAATAAAAATGATAATATTTCTTCACGGTACGCCATGGGTCAATATGAAATATAACATATTTGGCGAACTTTCGACAACAAAAAATTTAAACAAATCATCAAAAGTACAAGAATGTCCTAAAATATTGTCGAATCTCGTTTTAAAAATGACTTAGACGGTTACAAAAACACAGCATACAAAATAGTTTTTTCGTATTTCTTTAATAAAATTGGCTTCCATTTCTATCGTCTATGACGCCAAACTACAGCCATCGCCATATAGGAAGTTACCCGTGATCCTTCAGAAGCAGAACTTTCGTCTGATTGGTTGATCTGTACGCGGGACACAGCTACAAACGACACATTTTCGACAAAGTTTCAAAATGTTCCACGTAGCCGGAACATTGCTTCCTCTGCTAGACTGAACATCTCCTCCAGTTGTACTGGTTTTTTTCGAAAATCTCCGGTTTAAAAAATTCTACCAGAATCTCGTTTCTCGGAAATGTCCCGCCTAGCCGCGCGCGTCTCTAGATATGATAAGGGTTTATTTTTGGCGATTGATTTTTTACGCATGGCGGGCGCAAAATTAAACTTTGAAGATGCTCCTTTACAGGTTCAGATGGAAAGAGTCCAGGAGGAAGAAGGCCAACTACCTGAAATGAGTTTCAGCTACCTGCCCCCCCCCCAAAAAAAAGAAAAGTTAGAAAGTTTGGTGAGAAGATTTTATAAATGATTCGATTTTAAGCCAGGGTTTAGTCAGGTGGTCAGCTACGAAATAGATGCCGGATGTGTGGTCCTTGTGAAAACGAAGCCGTATAAGTATAACCAAACAAAAGAAGAAACTATGAGTAACCCATTAAACATATGTTAAAGAATAAAGTAATAACCGCCCCCTCCCCCCAAAAAATGCAGTCCATACACGAAACCAGTAGTGCTATGTCGTAAGAAAAACATTCTCTCACCTTCGGATCGTAAAGCATGGCGATTTGCCGTCGATTACTGTAAACTACACTCACGTTTGTGAAAATTGCAACACCAAGAAGGAATCGTCATAATTGAATGCAATTTAATACACAGTTGAGTGGTAGTGGTACAAATAAATGATTAAATGTTCAAAGCAAACAAACAAGAACAAGAGATCAGAATCAGTATTTTGTGTGGCCACCACGCGCCG
>KK119058.1:213249-262405 GCA_000611955.2 Stegodyphus mimosarum | reverse complement strand
AAGTTGTTCAAATCTCGCTCTCTTTCGTCGACGAGGCATAAGTACAGATTGAGTTAACGTTTACCACTAGCAGATAACCACCGATAACCATACACGCCTCGCTACAGCCGTCTATTTATTCGGATCCATCAGCCGTTCAGAGGGCGCTGCTCAGCATACGCATGCGCTACGGATTTGCAATTCTAATCATTTGCATATCATGCGCTACTTTGCATTTCCTGAAAATTTCAGCTCACTCGCGTAAGTCCTTCATGGTGTTGCAATTTTCACAAACGTGAGTGTAAATAGCATTACTAAGTATTCAGTGTTTTCCCTGACAATAATAGGCGAAATTGTTAGAAAAATTAAATCTGCGAAATTTATGACGACGTTAGATCTAACGATAGACTTGTTTTCAAATTGGTATAAATTCCGAGGAGGTTCAGAAAACAGCGTTTATTACTAAATCAGGCGTAGAAATGCCTGATTAAGAATGTGCCTTTTTAAGAATACTATTTGATCTATGTGGACCTCCAGCAACATTCCAATTTACAATGGACATTGTGTTAAGGCCTGTACTTAGAAAAAGCACTTTTATGTATCTGGATGACATAATTATCAATAGTGAAACAACTGATGAGCATTTTCAGCATCTCGAGGAAGTATGCTCTTTGTTAAACGAAGCTGGTCTCAAAGTAAATGCCTCGAAGTGTAAATTCGCCACAAAAGAACTTCTTTATCTCGGAAAACTAGCAATAAAAAATTATTCTCCTTTAAACGCAATAGGGAAATTGACATAATTTCTTCTCATGTGCTCATATTACAGATAATTTATATACAGATCATTTACAGATTTACAGATCATTACTCATTTACAGACTCATTTACAGATTTACAGATAATTTATTTACAGATTTACTCATTTAGAGATCATTTATATTTCGAAAAAATTGCTGAACCTTTATTGGTTTTAAAAAGGAAGAAAGCTAGATTTGCTTGGACTGCAGAAGCGAACACGGCATTTGAGCAGCTTAATCAAGCGTTAATTCGAACTCCGGTATTGAAATTCTCGAAAGTAGACCAGAACTTAGAAAACGCGGCTGATACTTCGGATTATGCAGTTGGCGCCGTTTTTGTCTCAAAACGGTCAACTAGTAGCTTATTTTAACGACAGAAACCCAACACAAAGAAACTATACCGTCACAGAATGAGAAATATTAGCGGTACTATTAAGCAGTTAAAAAAATCCGAGTATATTTTGGAAAAGCCCAATAACAGTATATTCAGACCGTGTGCCTTCGGTCGTTTGTATTCAGGTAAAACTTTCGCCGGGTTCATAAGGTGGACTCTTAAGCTGCAAGAGTATTATTATCAAACATACGCCAGGAAAAGGAGATGTCGTTCCAAATGCATTATCTAGAATTTAGCTAGATGAGAAGAGAAATACAATCAAATGCGCTATGTTAACATAAAAAATAATTGATTCTCGAGACACAGTTATTTCTGAACTGAAAGCAGACCGCGAGCTTAAAAATACTTATTCTTATCTTGAAGATACTTAACATTTTGAACATGTGGACATTAATGCAATCAGAAGTAGAGCAGCGCACTGCGAAATTATAGACAAATTATTATTCTACACGAAATCAACTGATGAAAGCAACGAATTCAGACCAGTTATTCCACACAGTTTACGTTTAAGTATTTTACTGGAATTGTATGATTCGCCTATTGCAGGCCATCTTAGTATCAGAAAGACAGTTCAAAGAGTCCACGAAGCGAAGGTGTATTTTCCGCAATTGCAGAAAATTTTAAATGCGTATGTCAGTCATGCCATCTGTGTCAGTTAATTAACGGTATCAACTATAGCCCGGCAGGGTACCTAAATGGTGTTAAAACCACCTTTCCTAACGAATTAGTCGGTATTGACTTATTGGATTCATATCCTCGAAATCAAATAAATAAAAGTAGATATCTCTTAGCTTTCGTGAACCATTTTTGCAAATACGTAGAGATAGTTTTCCGTCAAAAGAGCCTCCGAAAGAATTGTTTCTGACTCATTTTTAAATAAATATATATTAAAATATGGGGACCTCCTAAAAGTAATTTCCGATAATAGTAAACAGTTTGTGAGTCAAATCTTTGAAAACTTATGCTTCGGGCTTGATACTGCATTTACAGATGGTTCCGTAGCCCGCAGTCTAATGCAGCCGAACGGAAAAAACAAAAATATAGTCAAAATTATTCGAAGTTACATGAAAAATTACAACAGTCGTTGGGATGGCTATGTCAGTGAATTAGCTTTTGTGCTTAGAACAGCAAAACATAACACTACGCGTAAGATTATATTTCTCATAAGATTATATTTCTCGTCAAGAGCTAGCTCTCGTCCAAGACGAGAGCTAGCTCTAGAGGGAAGCAGAACCTGTACTATGATCAGAAGAAAAGGCAGATGGATTTTAATGCAGGGCAGAAAGTCCTTAAACACGCATCAGCATTGTGCAACTGTTATCTTCGGCAGACGCATACTTGAAAAACAAATTAGACAGTGTACTTTATATTTTAAAGATAAAAATGAGCAGCAGAGTGTGGCAAATATCGATCAAGTTAAGCCATATTATGATAAATATGATTTTGAAGCCACACTATGAAGATGGGATTTGATTACGATTCAGAAATCTTTTTCAGAAGACTGGAAGTGAACCGAGTACCAGTATTGCAGGGATTTCAGAAGACTACGCTTCAAAGAACAAAAGAACGGCAACTCCCCCCTCCCCAGATCAGCTCCAGAAGAGAGCGAAAGAAGATGCCAACGAGGAGAAAGGGCGACAATCACAAAAAAAAGCCAGAATCAAATTTATGGAATCAAAAGAAGAGAAAGCATCATTATAACTTCGATGTAAAACCATCTAAATGAGGTCCAAGCGGAGCGGAAAAATATCAAGCGCAGGTCATCAAATTTCTTTTCAGCAGGTGTTTGAGGTACAAGCGCACAGTTCAGTTCACGGCTCCATGGCAGACGAGGAAAGGAAAGCGAAAGAAGTCAGACCCGAAGAAGTTCCAGAAGGAAACCACTCTTCGTAGCATGCGGACTCCTTGCCGTCTCGGCTACGAAGAAGAAGCAAGAGTTCCATTTTCTACAGGCCCGGAGAAAGTGTGGACTGTTTATCGAGTAAGGCAACAAGCTTAAAGACCCTTCACTGTATTCTGAAATTCGGCCTCAAAGGAGAAAAAGACTCTAGCAGTTATCCAGTTTTTGAACCTGGGAGTAGTTCTTGGCGAAAAGAATGGCGAAGAAAGAAAAGAGGAAAGGGAGAAAAAAATTTTTCCCTTCTTATTTGAGAACAGAGTTTGATTTTATATCACGTGCACAAGTTGCTGTGTAATTTTAGTTTTACCTCAAGTGAGGTCCTTTTTGTCAAGTTGTTAAAAGCGAGAAGCTTGAATTTGTTTTCGCAAGTTCGCGATAGTTTAATGTGTTGCTGATTGTAGTCGAAAAGGCTCACATGTTTGAGAATCAAAATTTGAATTGTTTGCGAAAATTTTGTAAAGAATGTAAATCAACTTACTGTTGATGCAAAGTGTAACTGAACATTGAAAATTTCTTAGGATTTTGTGTAAATATGCATTAAATATTGCAGTGTTATTATGTTTCAAAAGTGAATTTTTGTTTTCATTCTAAAAGTAAAATGTTTGAAAGGTTTAACGTTTTTAGATTAATTTAAATGATTTACTTGCACTCAAGTAAAAAGTATGAATGAAGTTGAGTTAGGTTCTGCAGACTATATTGAAACTTTCGCGGTTAGCATATTAGATACAGATTTGAAAGTTAGTATTATCGAGGTCTAGAGAGTAAAGTTTTTAAACATTTAAGATGTTCAAGTGGTAGTTTGATTGCTACACCACATTCCAGAACACGCTCGGGAATTTCGCAGAACAAGCTTCTCGAGAACATTGGGAGAATTGAATTTAATGGTGAGTAAATGAAAATTATATGAAAGTAAAATAAATGCTGTGAAAAGTTAAACAAAATTGTTTAGTTAATTAATTTAATTACATTTTTTCGATAACAATTTGTTTTGTTGAATGCAAGCACTAATGTATTTTCCTTCCAGATCTGTTGGAAGGAAACAAAACTGTTTCAAGAATATAAGGTTAGAATTTAAAATTTCCAAAAAGTTGTTTAAAGAGTTTCATACCTGAATGAGTTTCAGTTTTACGCTTTATTATGCAAGTAGGGTAGAAACTACTATTTAAGCAGCTGAGGTCTGAGCTACTTCAATTAGAGAGAGTAAGAGGTTGTTCTGCCTTTTGGCCACGTTGTTTTTACGAGTCAAAGATTGCCAGTTTACGGCCATGCTTATTACATGTCTGTTAGTCTACACCGGTGATTTTAGATAAGATCCAACTACGGTTAACAACTTTGTGCAGCCATTCTACTTAACATTAGTTTGATTTTGCATTTTTTACTTTGAGTTCAAGACAAAAATGTTGGCTTCTTGTACGCCTAACAGGGGCCATCTGTGAAGCTCTGAGTTAAAATAAAAGGTTATTTTAACACTTCTTGGGAGTTATTATTTACGCAAGAAGAACTTGGCGAATAGTCGCTACACACTTCTACTAGGTTCTGGCAGTTAAAGAACTATAGTTTAGATGGAATACTACAAAACAAAAAAGGTTATGTTTTCACATTTTAATACTTTAACTGAGATGCTCGTAGGTATATGCATTTCCTACTTATTACGTATTCTGATTCAGCACAAATGCAAAAATTAAAATAAAAATAATGTCAGAAACATATATGATACAATTTAATTGAATCTAATCTATCTGTTAGATATATATTGAATAACATTATTCGTATAATATTAATATAAATTCAAAAATGCATAATATGTAAAAGTAATAAAAGCAAATGCTCTGAAAGCAGTTTTTAGTTCAAATCCTACAAAAAGCATTAAACTATTCACTCTCATATTTATTACACCACAATCAAGAATACATCACATGCTATGAAACATAAATCAACTTACATAAAACATAGCGAAATTTGAATGGAAGATTACGTTAGAATATTTTCAATGAACGTATTATCCCTGCATTTCATTAATATGTACATAAATGTCTTTGAGCCAAGTGGATCATCAGTAGAAAACTGAACACTGAACAGAACTGTTCAGTAGACTAATTTATAAAAATGGATTCCCACATATCAACTACAACATTTTTCAGTCCCTTTTTTTGGAAATGTGTTTGATTTCTTGTGTGTTTCTCTAATTTATTATATTATATATGGTGCTTTAGATTTTACAAATTTACACTGTTGTAATAGTTTAAAATTAGCCTAAAAACAATCTTAATGTGGAATAGATTTTAAATAAAACTACTAACTTTGAGAGAAGGTGACACGGGAGTTTGTTTTCATCTTTTAACTTCATATTATGTATTCTCTTAAAATAAAATTGTGATTTACAGTATAAAATAGGTCTATAACCTAAATATTTTAAAAGTTTTTAGTTGTTCTCAACTTTATTTGGAACAATAAATTAGCGAATGGTATTAAAAAGTGTCATGTAGCATTTTTAGAATTATTTTTATCAGTCATTAGGATATTAGTATATTGTTTCGTGCGTATGGGTTCATAATAGATGAAATGCACAAGTCCGATAAGAGGTAAATAAAAATCTATTCTTATCAAAAGAAATGTATCAGAATGCTGGAAATTTCTTCAGAGATATTCGTACAAGTGTTCACAATATCACGCAGTGTAATTAGTAGTTATACTTTAAACTACTAAAAACATCAAAATGCAACGCAATGCAAAGCGTATCCAAACAGAAAGCTAAATCTGATATCTCAGTTCACGCAGAACTAAACTACTCGCAACAACAGTAACTACGCAAACTGAACTCAGATCCTCTCTCTCTTTCCGGCCTTTTATAGCTTTCAAACGTCTTGAGATATTTCTAGCAATTTCTGCTTCTCGAAATTACTAGAGAGCAATAAAAGGATGGAATTAAGGTTACAGCTAACATAGTGGCCAATTACATTTATTCAATTTCAATACAAATTACCGAGATAATAATTTACTCAATGAAAATGCACTTGCTCCTGTATTTTTACTTTTCCGTCATAGCTTTCTCTTAAAATTTGTTTCGCGTTGCATTGCACAGGGAAATACAACAATTTTAATTATAATTCTACTAAAAATAGCTATCTAAATACAAAATTCGTAACACTGCCCCCTTCCGAAGGACTGCACGTCCCGGGCAGTACAATCTTTGGACAGGAAGCCACACTTACAACTAAGGCAATAATAAGCAGTACAATAATAACAAATATAAACAATAAATGCAATAAGTAACATAAAACTAATCAAATCAATGAATGAGTGCACAAATTTAAAAATTTAGAAACAAAAACGACCATGCTCTTATATTGTTCACATCGTACAAACTATGTTCTATGGCGGCCATAATAAAGAGCAAGCTCGAGGTAATGAAAAACTTTGGGCTTAGAATTCGGAGACTTACGGATCCGAAGAACGACGTTGTTCAGCCTCTTCAGAATTGTGTAAGAACCATCCCAAGGTCACTGCAATTTAGGAGAGAGTCCCTTCGGTCGAATCAGATTCCTCAACCACACCTGGTCTTCTTCGTTGAATCGGTGTTGTGTAGCTCTCGTGTCGTATCGGGCCTTCAGCTCTCTCGACTCGCTCTCGTGCAAAATTGTGCAGCACTTCAAAACGAGCCTGGAGATCTTGGATGTATTCCTCAGGCGATGAAGGCGCATCCGGAGGGCGACTAAACAAAAGATCACAAGGCAGACGAAGGTCACGACCGAAGATCATCTGAAATGGGGAATAGCCGGGAGTTTCGTAGACAGCGATAAGCCAGTAAAAATAGAGGTAACCTCTTGTGTCTTCTGGAAATCGCCAACGAGAGGTTATTAAGGATAGTTCGATTAAACCTCTCTGCTATGCCGTCTGACTGGGGATGCAAAGGTGTCGTTTGTGTTTAGTCAATACCGAGTAGATTGCACAGTTCTTTAATTACAGCCGAGGCAAAATTTCTTACTTGATCGGGATGTAACTGAAGAGGCACTGCGAACCTGGAAATACAATGCTGTATCATTACCTCTGCTACCGTGACTGCCTCTTGATCAGGAATAGGATTCGCTTCAGTCCACTTGAAGTAATAAATGGCAGCGAGGATGTATTTGTTGCCATCAGCAGTTCATGGCAGAGGTCCCAAGATGTCAAAGGCGATATGTTCAAAAGGTGTTCCTACACTGTAATGTTATAGCTTTCCTCGGCTGCGTTTCTTCTGTCCTTTCCGACCCGCACAGTCATCTCAAAAATCGGTACACTTTTGCTCGTCATTCATTGCAGTACTCCAGAAAAACCGCTCTCGAACTCTCTACAAAGTCTTCATTATTCAGAAGTGGCCTCCTGTAGGTCTGCTGTGTAGTTCTTTAAGGAGGTTCGGGATCTTGTATCAGCTGCCATCGGAAAGCCTTTATATCATCCGATTCGAATTTGCGGTATAAAACGGCGTTTTGAATACGGAGTGATTCTCAGAGGGCCCAATATTCTTTTGTCGTAGCACTATAGATCGAAATGTCCTGCCAGGTAGGTTTTCTATTTGAGGATTCTATTAAATGAATCCTGGTTTTAATGTCGCATTCTTCCAGCTCGTCTTTCCTGATTTCTTTGTCACTCGATGGTTCTCAATGACCCGATGTTGATATTGTAATTTGTCTGAGATCAGATTAAGCTGCTCATATTTCGCTTCGACCCTGGAAAATATCGGAAGTTTTCTGGGCAAGGTCTTCTAGACAGGCGCCGGCGTTTCCGTGTGATGATCCCTTCCGATGACGGATAGTGATGTCAAATTCCTGGAGTCTCTGTATCCACCTGGATATTTGATCTTCAGGATTCTTGAAATTTAAAAGACACGTCAACGAAGCACGATCCGTGCGGGGCAGGAATCTTTTGCTATAGAAGTAATGGCAGAAATGTTCTGCGGCTTTTACTATGGCGAGCAACTCTTCTCTGGTGACACAGCGATTCCACTCCGGTTTGGACAGGCACTTGCTCCAGTAGGCCACACCTTCTTGCCCGTTTATTTCTTGGTACAAAGGAGCACCGACAATTTTATTGCTCGCATCCATGTCGAGAATAAATGGTTTGTTCCGCTGAGGATACGTCAGGATTAGAACAGATATTAAAGTTTTCTTCAGGTTGTTAAATGCACCTTCAGATTCTTTTGTCCACAAAAAGTTTTGCTTGCTCTCTGTAAGCTTCTGAAGGGGTATTGCGACGGATGAAAAGTCTTTCAGGAATTTCCTATAGTAGGTGCAAAGCCCTAGGAAATGTTTCAGTTGATAAATATTTTCGACTCCATCTCCAGTCTTTAACTGCTGACAATTTTCAGGATCCGTACACAGACCTTCAGCAGAGACAACATGTCAGATGCAAGTCGCTTCCTGTCTCTAATTTACATTTGGAGGATTGGCTTCTTTCAGTTTCTGAAACACCTTTCTAAGATTTTATAGATATTCTTCAAAACTCTCCCCGACGAAGCTACGCAGGAAAGACCTTTCAAAATAGTCTCTATGAGGCGTTCGAATGTTGTCGGCGCATTACACAGTTCAAACGGCATCACCTTGAACTGCCAAAGTACTTATCCGGTAGTAAACGCCGTCTTTTCTCGGTTATCAGGATGCATCTCTACCTGCCAATATCCACGTTTTAAATTAAGCGTCGAAAACCACTTTCTTCCAGAAAGAATGTCGAGAATGTCGTCAATTCTAGGGACAGGGTAGCTGTCTTTCTTTGTAACTTCGTTCAACCAGCGGTAATCAAATCAAAATCTACTTGAACTCTCTATCTTTCTGACCAGGACGTTGGAAGATGCCCATGGACTTCCCGAAGGCTCGATGCCATCGCTTTCTTGCATGTCCTATAGAAGTTTTACTACTTCTTCCTTTTTAGTAATCGGTAGACGTTTTGGATGTTGATTAATTGGTGGATGAACCACAGTATCGATTCCATTCTGTGGAAAACTGGTTCGACCACACAAGACGAACGGGAGAAAACATCTGAAATTCTTGAATTATACGTTCGGGAGTATTCTTCTCTTCATCGTTTAATTGTGCATTCTGCAATAACTCCGACTTAATGCTCTCTGAAAAGGGATTTTGGGCCAGCTTTCATCCCTTCTTTGACGGAGTTGACAGCCCCTTCTATCTTTTCTTGACTCGCCTTCATCTCTTCTTTAACCCTTTCGACCCAACTTTTGCATGACTAAAATTTAACTAAGAAAAGCAGTTTAATTTAATGTTGACATACTAAAAGAAATGTGATACGAGTTTAAAGTTTTTAACTTTTACCCTTTCCTGGAAATGTCTTAGGACAATACATCCCAATCGCATTATCAACTCGGACCATTTGTCCCAATCGTCTAGAATACACGACATGTGAATAAGTGATAAAGTTAAATGAAATGTTCCGCATATTTTAGTCTTGCAGTACAAGTTAAATATGATATGGCGTAAAGCAGTCTTTACAAAGTGCAACCTGACACATTTGGCAAATAAGCCAGGTTTCCTTAGTCACATATTTGTTCCCTAATTCCATAAAAACACTGTAAACGTAAAAAGCCATTTAAAAGTGGGTTTTATTTACCCAATGGGGGGAGAAATGAAATCTAATCTCTGAGACGTATGTGTCAATGAGGATAGAGTGGGTAAAGGATGCTTGGCCAGCTTCTACCTTTTCTTGGAATGCGGCAAAGGCAGTCACGAGCTATATTGGTTACTCATCCATCGCTCTTGTCACTGGCATTTAACCCCACTCCTGACACCAAAACGTGTTGCTTGCGTACGGGTTCGTAACAGACTGAGTGCACAAAACCGATAATGGGTTAATAAAACGTTATTTTTATCAAAAGATGTATTTCAGAATTCTGAAATTTTCCACAGATATATTCGTACAAGTGTTTACAATATCACACGTTATAATCGCTAGTTATACTTCAAACCATTAAGAACATTTTCAACACACTGCAATGAAAATGACATTTAAAGCGAATACTAATTCAGGTTTATCTCAGTTGACGTGGAACTACAACTGGCAACAGCAATAACTGAGAGCAGATGCTTTCTTTTCGGTCTTAAACAGATTTTAACTCGCCGCCGAGATATTCTAGTGCTTTCTGTTTCTCGAAATTACCGAAAAGCTATAAGAGTGTGGAATTACGGTTACAGCTAACATAGCAGTCAATTACATTTATTCAATTTCAATGCATATTACGGTATGCAGGGACCGAACCAAAATGTCGCCAAATTTGGCGACATTTAGCGATTTCTCGCCAAATTTCCGAGACACCTATTTACTCAATGTGAAATGCACTTCCTGTATATTAACTTTCTCCTAAAATTTGTCTCGCGCTACATTCCACAGAAAAATACATCAGTTTTACTCATAATTCTACTAAAGTTATCTAAGGGCAAAATTTGTAACAATATTAATTATTCAATTACATCTAGCTATTAAAATTTCAGAAATTATGTTCTGCGATCACTACAACGAATAAATTAGAACAAATGATATACGTCTAGAAACAAGAATAGCGAGTACAGCACTTGGCTGGATCAGAACAATGCACTTGGCTCTAAAATTTATTCTGGTAACCTTAAGTTGCTATGGCTGTTTCGAAAGGAAACATGGGAAAAGTATACTTCATGAGGTAAACCTCTTCTGTCAGAGTCTGTTATCTGCAAAACTTGTCTGCGCATTGTAAAGTAATGCTGAATCATGAAAAGCTATTGTGGTTCGGAAAAGCTTATCTCCAGTTTCCTGCAGATGCAAAGTTTTTAAAGTTAACAGCATAAACTGCAACAGAAATTTCAAGTGATATGTTATTTGCAGTAGTACAGGGGTCTCATCCCTTGAAACAATTTCCAATTAATATCTCTTTTAAAATTTCCAATATTTTTTAAATTCTGGATGAATGTGACTTTTTTATGATACTGTATAACTGCATTAGTATGCTATAATTTAAACATACGTGACAAAATTAATTAGATCAAATGAATTAAGAATTTAATAATATTTATTAGTTATTAATCAAAATGTTAAATTTCCAAACTTATTCATGTTACGAATTCTGAATTATATGAAAGTCCAGGAATTCACAATTATGTCACAACAAACTTATTTCTCTTTGTCACAATTAAATTAATATTTATAATTTTTCTTATGAGTAACCACTTTAAAGTAATGGAGGGTGCAATAAATAATATAAGAAAAACTCTGTATAATTAACATTTTAATGAAGCATATAATTTATATAAAAGATGCAGTAGAATATTCAGTAATATGTATAGAAAGAAGTATGCTTGACAATCATGTGTTAGTATTTGTTTATAAGAGTATAACTTTAAGTCTAATTATTTGGCAACTTTAATGTTTTTCTTGATTGTAAAAGATTGAGTTAATGTATCTGGCATCAGTAGAGAATGTTATAGTTTTGGAGAATGTGGTAGTTCTTTCTACGATAAATCTTCTTTAATAAAAATTTTTTATATTTTAATTTTTTAACATTTCTTTTAAAATGGTGCTGTTTAGAAATTATAACATTTAGAAATCATTAATATGATACAGTATTATTTAATATGTTTAATATGCTATTATAATGCATGTATCAAAATGCACATTCAGGCAGTAAGACATAATGCATTTTAATTTAACATTTGTACAACGCATGGTCTCTTCAAATGGACAACATTACTGCACATATCAGACAAGAAATTAATATTATTGAATGAGATTAATGAGAATTTTAGGCAAACCATCATTACTCGTTGAGTAGTATGCTGGCACATTTCATGCGATGCTTGGTCTTTTTTTTTTTTACAAGGTGCCCACTCTGCAACCGTGTCTAAAGCTTATATAATAATTTATCGCTTACATCAATGGTATCAAACTGGCAGCCTCCGAATACATTTCAATTATATATTTGTTGCAAATATAGTGCCGTAAATTTTTCAAGAATTTAACTATTTGTTTGTCCGAATTTGCATTAATTTCATTAATGTTGAAAAACTTGATGTAGATACCACATCACTTCCTTGTGCAGCCTAACACATATTTGCAGCATTTATCTAAACTTATTTTATTGAATGACTCTAACTGAATTAACTGATTCTTGAAGGCAAGTTGAAAATAATATTAAAAATTCCTAAGTTGGAAATTAAATATCCCCACTCAATGTTTTTCGTGCAGGAGTCAAACTTCTTATAATTTTGTTTTTCGTAACGAGTATAAAACCTTTCCAAATATAAGAATAGGAATCGGGAGAACGTGTGTTAAAAGTTAAATTTCGTTATTTGTCGATTCTTTTTCAAAGTTTGACATTTCGAAGACATAAATATTTCGCCCTTTAAAACACTTCTGTAATTGAAGTATATGACTAAGTCCAATAATAAAATAAAAGCCGGGTAAAGACTATTCAGCCGAGTAAAGAGGATGGGTATATATGCATATATAATATCATAAAAAATGTTTCACTTAAATGTTTTACTTCGCTCAATATGCTGCTGGAAATTGATCAGTATAGACAAAAAGTAAGAAATTTAGAACCTATTTTACACAAAGACCGACCCTAGAATGTGAAATTCAGTACCAATAAATTTCAAAATATCCTATAAATACAAAATAAGAATTAAAGGAATGTGAAATTAAAATCTGAAAATACATGCCAAAAACAGAAATATAATTAAAGAAGAGGAATTCAATAAAATCTGATATTATGTTTGAAAGAGGAGAATACATTAGACTCAGTTACAACACCCCTTCCACTTGAAAACATTTGCGTTTCTGTATTCAAAATCAGCCGATAAACTATTCTAAAGTTTTTTAATTAATAACAGTTCATCCGAAAATTTTCAAGTCGTCGAGGAGGACCTTCAAAATTTTATATATATATACAGGGTGCTTATAAAGTGCCGGACCCATTTTGATATTTAATAACTCATAAAATAATGAAGATATAAACAAACTTATGGCATTTATTGATGGAATAACTTATATAGTTTCCTTTTCAGGTTTGAATATCTTTACTTTTATAAATATCGTCTGCGCGTGTGGTTAATTTCAGATAATTTCATTTTCCAGTCTAAATATCTGTACTTTTCTAAATATCGTCTGCTTATTGTTGCATTTTTTGTTTTTGGCAACTATTGCAATGTTATGTTTACTTTTGATGTGTTTGTTCTAGTACTTTTGTATGTGATGTTTCATTCGACCAGATATTAAGGAGAATGAATACATCACAAGAGATGGATTGGGCGAGGAGGTCCAATTCCTTGGCCAGCCAGATCACCTGATGTAACGCCGCTGGACTTCTTCCTTTAGGGATTTGTAAAAGACAACGTTTACAGGAGAAGAGTGTCGAACATTGATGACCTAAAAGCCAGAATTACAACCGCAATAGCCTCTGTGGATGCCGACATGCTTGCCGGTACCTGGCGTGAAATTGAATATCGACTTGATATTCTCCGTGCGACGAAGGGGGCACACGTGGAAGTTCATTGACAAGGGTCACGAAACTTTTTGAGTCTATCTAACCATTTATGTTATTAATTTTAATCTATCTTTATTATTTTATGAGTTATTAAACATCAAAATGGGTCCGGGACTTTATAAACACCCTGTATATTTGTTTGGTACTCTGATTGCAATAAGAAAGGGAGTTGCAAATGCTCAACTAGATGTTAGGCAGTCCCATATACAAAATTTCAACATTCTAAAGATAATAATTTTTGAGTTATGAGAGATACACAAATACATATAAGTATGTACAGACGTCACGTAAAAATCCATTTTATAACCCATTTTCGAAAATTGAGTTCTTAATTCAGCACGTATCACCCCCCCCACACAAGTTCAAGTTTATTCGGAAATGATCAAAATGGATATTTCTGTTGAAATATGATACTCAAAATTTTTCGAGATTCTAATTCTTATTTGCTTCGAACAAAGAAGTAAAAGGAACATAGATAACATACTCGAAAATCTGTAAATTGAGGTAATTAATTTATAGTGTGATATAAATCTTATCTAAAATTTGAAGATATAGATTTGATTAAATTTTTTTGATAATTAAAAACCTCAGTTACATGCTGAGTGACGAATTTCTCTGCTAAGAGTAATCGCCTTGTTTGGGAATATATTTATATGTGAACAAGTTTAAAATTTTCAAAATTGAAAAATTATAAGAAATAAAGAAAACAGAAGAGGAGCAAGTCAAAGTAAAACATAAAACTAGGCAAAGAAACAATCTTTCATTCGGCGTAGATTTTAATTCTCTTAATTAAAATCTATTCCAAACACAAGGTTTTTACTTCACCTAGATTTATGTATACTATGTTTATGGTTAGTTTTGGGTTGCTTGAATATGGCAAAGCTACGAGAACTATCTGACTAAGAGGGAGGATGCCATCTTGGAGGACTCTCTAAGAGAAGATGGCTTGTATTTATGTTAACATCGGGAAAATGCGAAAAGCAACCGTACAGCCAAACCCTTCTCCTGGGATCGAACCTAAGTCAGGTCAAACAACCAGTATTCAGCGTCTTCACCATTCTGCCACTGGTGATGCCCGATGCTATAATTATATGCAGTGGTGTCTTACGCGAACCTTTCGTTAATATTTGTGTCTAATTTGAGAGACCAGTTAATTTTTCCTTTTATTTGCAACTAGAAAATATTATTAATGTACGTAAACATGCCAGTATAATTAATGATTTTAATACTCGTAATTTACGATTAGCATTATACAATTTCGGTTAGAAATGTTATAAGGTTTCTCCTTCAATCTCTTGACTTTCTTCGTTAGCATAAACTGTGAAACCTTATGTGGAGGACAGTGAGCAGATCTAGGCTATGTCCTTTAGTGTGAAGAACTACAAAGTCAGAAAGGAGGGTTTAAAAGTGACCCTTTAATTCAAATATTTACAACTCTTCAAATCGAGAGTAAGCCACTACTTGGGCTGAACTAAAATAATATTAAACTAAAGTGTGTTAACAAATTCAATACCTAACTTAATTCTAAATAGGACGGCGAGGGAAGCTTAACTCTTAGTGAAATGCAATAATGCGAATTTTCACTAGCAAACACTGGTAATTGCAAATTGCCTATGAAGGCGAACTTTCAGCATACAGAGAAAATCTTTTCGCGAAGGCGAACTTTCAGCAGACAGAGAAAATCTTTTCGCGCACAGCCTTACGGCGATAAATCCAAGGCTCTGTCTTTCCCCTCGTTAACTCCTGCCTTTTAAACTGCTAACAGATATATGCGATTTGCATAAATATCTCACTCGCGCTAAATTCGGGCAGCAACTGAAACTTTGAGAATTCGATAGGAAAGTTCAAACTAAAAATAATTTGGTTAATTAAAATAATGAATGCTACATAGTTGCTCCCAGAATTTAGTAGTCTGAAACTAAGTAGCCTAAAATCGGCTTTTAGTGAAGATGCTAAATTCTAAATCTAAATTTTCCTTCCTATTCGCCATCCTTTACAATTGTAAGTTTTAAATTTAGTTTAACTCTCTGTTTGTGTCTTAGATATTTTAACATAGAATATCTTTTTCCGTCTTCACATCAAAAAGATCCATCAGGAATTTGGCTGGATACTATCTGGTTCCTTCCAATCTGGAAGGAAATAAATTTTAATTTCATGTTATAAGTACATTTCACCTGAAAAGTACAACATTCCCTTCCTCTGATGCTTTCCGTAATGACTTTTATTCGCGCTTTAGGTATTCGCGTTTTTTAATTTCTATTAGCGCTTTTCGCCAAACGCATTCATTTTACACTCATTCATTTTTAAAACTTCCCCCTTGTTCTCTGGCCAAATGTGGTGTTTGTGAAAAACACGCAGTTTTACTTTGTCAAGTGTTCACAACTACCACCTGACTTCAATTCTATTGGGGTTAATTCTTCGACTTTCAAGACCTCAGACTTCCCCTAAAACAAATCTGAAATGCCCTGAGGTTCTAACATGAAATGAACTTTAAACTTTTGTGTGAAACCAGAGAACACTACGTACAACATTCAAACATTTCAATTGCATTTCATACATATAATTCATTCTTTCAATCTTCAATTCAAATTTTCTTTAAATGCTCATTGCGTTAAATAACACTTATATATTCACTTTCTAATTTAGCGCGCTTTACGCTTTTACATTACATTTTAATTTTAACTTGCGTATCCTTTACGCTTTTCCAAAATATTCGATATAAACAAAACCAGTGCTTAAGGCTTACAACAAATCATGCATTACATAGAAAACAGTTTTACATTAAATGCATTCATTATTTATACATAGAAAAATATAATACAACAGTTTTGCTATACAACTTACGTACTAGTTGCTTTTAATTAACACAATTCAATTTCCTATTTACAGAGAGTCTTTTGACTAAAATCGATGAATCCCATGTTCTGGATTACAAAGAACATTTCACGAAGTCTCACAGTTTTTCAACTGAACTCTCGAATTTCTTCCGCTGCATAATTAAGTTGTTCCTTCAAGCGTGTCCTTTACGCTTTCGGCAACCGGCTTTTGACTCGGGTAACTTCCCTTTTAAATCTGCAACTTGCACTTAAATCAGAAACATAACTGTGTGAATTTTAAAAGAAAATAAAGAATCTACTTATCTTTCTGCCAGTCTTTTAGGCGTTTTTTTGTCCATTCCTGAAAGGTTGGATATACTGTGGCTTGGGCTATTCTTTGCTTGTTACTCCTAGATTGAAACTCTGGGGCTGCCTTTCGTTTGGTCGATCTTCTTTCCTCCAGAAACACCTTGTTGGGACGAATGGTGGGTGGCGCTTTCCGTTTGTGCTGAAGTCTTTGCTCCCTCTCCAGACTGGCTCGTTCCTTCTCCTGCACTCGTAGGCTCCTTCGTTGTGGGTTGGCACCTTCGGCGGCTCGCTTCTCGCCGTTCTGTTCCCTCCGTAGTGGTGGAGCTTTCATAGTGTTTTCATTTGGACGTTCCTTCCTTAGACGCTTTGGTTGCTGAGACTGTTGCTTAGCGTTTGTCCTTTTTTCTTTTTGGGGTGGTCTTTTCTTCGGCTGCGGCTTCCTCTCTTCTGGTAACCTCCTTTTCAAACTGGGTTCTCTTGTTTTTGAGGGACCTGGTTGGGGCTCTTGAATCTTAGAAAAATTCTGTGAGGCTGGACCCTGCAACATGTCTTTCAAAATATTATTATTAGCTCTTCGATAATAATGTTTAATTTGATCGAAATTTGCCACAGTCTCTTCGCCCTTCTCATTCTTTAAATATGCACGGCATTCAACTATTCTTGTAATTTCAAAAGGACCATGCCATCTTGGGCAAAATTTTGCGACCTTATCTTTTGCTGCGCATGAAAGTGCGTGGGCTTGTTTCAACACCTCCTCCCCCACTTTATATTCTACGGTTCTTCTTTTTGAATCGTAGTAAATCTTTTGTTTCTTTTGCGCTTCCCGGGAGCACTTTTCTGCCTCCTTCAACATTTTTTCTATTTCACCCATTTGAAATTCCGGCGCTCTATCTTTCACATAAAATAATTTATCTAAGGGGGTCATTATCTTCCTGCCCAAAAACAATTCGGCGGGGGATTTCTTCGTTGTCTCGTGCTTAGCCGTTCTGAGGGCGAATGCAAATTCTTCGACGCAGTCATCCCAGTTAGAATGGTGCTTTTGCACATAATTTCTAATCAATTTTACAATATTCTTATTTACCCGTTCCGCTATATTTGATTGTGGGCGGTAGGGTACCATTTTCATATGCTTAATGCCCAACTTGTCACACATCATTTTAAATGTACTGCTTACAAACTGGGGACCATTATCGCTAATCACCCTCGCTGGACATCCATATCTTAAAATATATTTGTTCAAAAACGAATCTGCAACGACTTTTGCTGAAGCCCGCTTAAGTGGTATCAACTCAACCCATTTACTGAAATGATCCACAATGACTAATAAAAATCGTGCCTTATTTACATGACTCCTGGGGTAGGGGCCTAAGAGGTCAATACCAATTATTTCATTGGGGAACCTAGACTCAATACTAGTTAATAACCCGGCCGGGCGGAAATTTACGTCATTATTTATCTGACACGTGTGACAAGTCTGGCAGTAATTTTTAACTATCTTTTGTAATTGCGGAAAATATACCGCCTCGCGTACGCGTTGTATTGTTTTTCTAATTCCAAAATGGCCCGAGACAGGCGAATCGTGGAGCTCTTGCAAGATACTTAAAATTAATTTGGCCGGGATGACTGGTCTGTATTCACTATTTTGATTCGTAACTTTAGTATAAAATAAGAGACCATCAATGATTTCATAGTTCTGTGCTCTGCTTCGTATTGCATTAATGTCTATATGCTGGAAGTTATCTGGGTCTTTTAAATAATTATAAATATTTCCGAATTCGGGATCCCTAGCAATTTCTTCTATTACAGTCTCTCGAGAGTCAATGACCTTTGCCTGAAGCATCGCTATTTTTACTTTCTCGCCGTTCTCGTCTAACTTTATTCTAGATAATGCGTCGGCCACTACATTGTCTTTTCCCGGTGTGTGTTTGATAATGAGATTAAATTCTTGCAACTTTAGGGTCCACCGAATTAAGCGTGGCGAAAGATTCTTTCCTGAAAATAATCTGGTAACTGCCGCATGATCTGAATATACTGTTACGGGAGAACTCCCAAAATATACACAAAATTTTTGAACAGCTGCGAGCACTGCTAAAGTTTCACGCTCCGTTGCCGAATAATTTCTTTGCGTATCATTCAATGTACGACTAAAAAAGGCAATCGCTTTTCTATTTTGTGTTAACACGGCTCCGATTGCGTAATCTGATGCGTCTGCATAAATTTCTAGACCCTTGTCTTTCTCTGGGAACTTTAGAACCGGTGCATTAATTAAAGATTCTTTTAACTTCTCAAACGCGGCGTTTGCTTCTGAAGACCACGCAAAACGAACTCTTTTCCTTCTCAACTTTAACAATGGTTCAGCAATTTCTGCGAAATTTTTAATAAAAATTCTATAATATGAGCACATACCCAAGAAAGTCGCTAACTTTTTGGCTGTATTCGGAATTGGGTAATTTTTCACTGCTATAACTTTAGATTTATCTGTTTCGATCCCCCTTTGAGAAATTTTGTACCCTAAATATTTGAGTTCTTTTGCCGCGAATTTACATTTCTTAATGTTCACTTTAAGTCCTGCATCTTTCAAAAGAGTAAAGACTTCTCGAAGGTCTTTAATATGTTCTTCCAGCGATTCTGAAGTAACAATTATATCGTCAAGATAAATAAATGTACTTTTTCCTATTACCGGCCTTAAAATTTTGTCCATGCACCTCTGAAACGTGGCCGGGGCTCCCGACAATCCAAAAGGCATACGCAAAAAGCCATATGTACCGTATTTTGTTATGAATGCTGTTTTGTGAACATCTTCCGGCTTTATGCTTATCTGAAAATATCCGGATGTCAAATCTAGGGTGGTTATGTATTTTGTTGATTTAATACTTCTTAGAATTTCATCAATTACCGGAAGTGGGTAAGTTGGAAATTTTGTTATACTATTAAGCTTTCTGTAGTCAATAGCGAACCTGTACCTTAATGGATCAGTTAACGGCAAATCATTATTTTTCTTACATAAAACAACCGGACTCGCATATGCACTAGAAATAGGAGTTATTATTTTGTTTCTTAACATTTCATCAATATGGTATTTTATTATTTCCTCCTTAACTTTGTCGTACTTGTAAGGACGCTGACGTATAGGTTCATCCGTAGTTAATTTAATTTCGTGTGCTACGATCTGGGTGAATCCTGGAATATCATCAAATAAATCAGCGAAATTACTTACCAACTCCCGAAACTTGTCCTGTTCTTCGGGCGTTAGATGGCTTAAATCCACTTCAGGGGGAGGTGTTGATTTCTTTTTAACTGGGTCCATGGTTACTTGCAAGGTGGAGTTTTCAAAATCGATTTTCGCATCCACAGCTGCAAAGAAATCTGTTCCTAAAATAACCGATGCTTGGAGGTTCTTCACTACAAGAAACATAATTTTTTTTTGTTCTTCGCCGATTTTGATGTACAGCTCGATTTTTCCCATGCATTGACACGTTTTTCCTTGGGCTGCTACCACCTTCATTCCTTCCACGCTATGCAGACGATATCTACGAAAGTGCTTCTTAAAAAACTCTTCTGCCAAACAGCTTCCTTGAGCGCCGGTATCCAACAGAGCTGTAGCGGGTACGTTGTTAATTAGTAACTGCAGTCTCGGTAATTCAATGTTTCTCACCATGACCGTATTTAGCTGTACTTCAGAGGGATTTTTCTTCTCCTCGGAACATTGCACCCCCTTCCCCGCAATATTCCTTAGTAGTTTAAATGCTTTGCGGGTGTTTTCTTCTGTTGCTGGCTTCTGCCTGGGGAGAATGATTTTCTTCCGTAGTTGGAATTATTTTGTTGGCGCTGTACTTGGCGCGGTTGACCGCTCGCATTTTGACTGGTACCAGTAGTTCTCGGCCATCGTCTGTTTCTTCCTTCGGCATTCTGGTTCCCCTGCAGCCGCTGTTCATACGATTGTCTCCGTTGATTTTCGGCCGCTCGCCGGCTCTCGAATTGTACGGCGAGTTCAAACAGCTTGTCCAGCGTTACGGGATTTCTTAGCTCCATGAAATCTTGTATCGATGGTAACAATCTGGGCAGGATTATCTGGATAATCTCCGGGTCCGGCCTCGTGCCATACAATAATTTAAAGACTTGTATTTTTCTCAAAATAAATTCCGATAGTTCATCCACCCGCTGTTGATACTTGCTAAACAACTCAGCTTCGAGTTTCGCACGGTCTTTAACCACAGGAAACGCTCTCAAAATTGCTAGTTTAAAATTCTCGTACGTGTAAGTCGGCGTTCCTGGTTCTCCCAGCAGACATTTTCCGATGCACTTATACCAGGTCGCTGCTTGGCCCCTCAATGCTCCTGTCGCTAATATGACCTTCTGATGTTCCGGAACTGGATACAGCAAAAAATGCGCTTCTAACTTTTCCAGGAATGTGTTCACAGGTCCTCTGGCATCAAAAACTACTGCCGGCTTCATGGCTGCTCTGATGGTTTCCACTATGAATCCAAATCCATCAGGCATTGCAGCTGGATTTTGGGATGTAGTAGGCATATTCCAACTTCCTTCCATCCTTTTAGTTGTTCGGGCGCCAGTGTAAGGTTTCTCCTTCAATCTCTTGACTCTTTTCGTGAGCATAAACTGTGAAACCTTATGTGGAGGACAGTGAGCAGATCTAGGCTATGTCCTTAGTGTTGAAAAACTACAAAGTCAGGAATGAGGGTTTAAAAGTGACCCTTTAATTCAAATATTTACAACTCTTCAAATCGAGAGTAAGCCACTACTTGGGCTGAACTAAAATAATATTAAACTAAAGTGTGTTAACAAATTCAATACCTAACTTAATTCTAAATAGGACGGCGAGGGAAGCTTAACTCTTAGTGAAATGCAATAATGCGAATTTTCACTAGCAAACACTGGTAATTGCAAATTGCCTATGAAGGCGAACCTTCAGCAGACAGAGGAAATCTTTTCGCGCACAGCCTTACGGCGATAAATCCAAGGCTCTGTCTTTCCCCTCGTTAACTTCTGCCTTTTAAACTGCTAACAGATATATGCGATTTGCATAAATATCTCACTCGCGCTAAATTCGAGCAGCAACTGAAACTTTGAGAATTCGATAGGAAAGTTCAAACTAAAAATAATTTGGTTAATTAAAATAATGAATGCTACAATGTTAATGAAATGAATCCTTTTAAAATACTTATCTATAAATTATATGCTTTTCATTCACCCCTGAGAAAATAGTGAAAATTAAATTAGATGCGTATCCAGCAATGTAGGCAGAGTAACATAGACAGAACCAACTTAGATTTAATAAGGATATCTAGGTCAATCCACTAATTTCAAAATGAGTAAGAGGTGACAACATCCCCTCTTAAATTATTTTAATAATAATCACGAAACTGAACTGAAAAATGAAGCGCAAGGGAAGTATCTCATTACTAAGCGATGATAAGTAACAATACGAGAATGATAAAACTGAACATTTTTTCGCAGAGTTTCACTTCTAGACGTATTTAGTTCTAAATCAGATACCTTTAGCCGAAATCAAAAATGAAAAACAAGGTATTTCAAATTTTGTAATTGGTAAATTAGCCGCAAAAAAAGCTTGATTATCTGGAAAAATCTAGAGGTACAACAGCAAAATGCGCGTTTCCAAATTCTTCATTTGGCAAGGCAAATATAAACAGGAAATTTAAATATATATTGCTATTTAAATACTCTTTGTTGGTTTATTCTAAAATTAAAGAAGGAGTGATACTTAATGTATTTCCATAATCTCCTTGGCGTCTTTTTACAGAAGAAAACGTATGATGACGTACGTCATCGCTGAAAGTTCGATGAAAGTTTATTATCTACTGCAAGTTGGCGATCTCGGCAACTTTTTTAAAAAGATCGCCGTGCCATCGATATTTATCATAAGTCCACAAACATTATCAAATTATCACAAGAAAACACAATTTTAGCAATTCAAAATACACACTTAATTATTAAATTAGGTTCCACTGTGTGCATGGGTTCTTCCTATATACAGATTGATCTGATTACATTAGAAAAAGCATAAGAGAACTGCGCAAACTTGGCATCGCACGCAATCTCGGAACGATCACGATCGTCTAAGAATGGTTATATGTTGAAGTATACAAAAGTATAAAAAAATCGCCACATATCTTAACTGAAGAATTTTACATTTTATGCGCACGGTTGCTAAATTGGGCACATTCTGAAATTTTAGCCACTTCTACTAAGGTGATTGCGATAATACGTAAGTACCGAGGGAGTGTGCAATAAATACTGCATAATATTCGCCAAAGTATACGCCAGCTAATCAAACGACCAAGCTTCGGGATAAATAGAAAAGGATTGTTTTTGCAATCAGAGAAAACCGAATGAGAAATTTCAGGACTACCCAAAGAAAAAATATTACAATCATTCCTTATTATCTGCTGTTAGTTTTAGAGTATCGATCTTGGCCACAAAAAATCCATATTTGATGCAGTTGATATCGCCAACGATCATCAAAGTAAAGAAAATGGAATATAGCTTATTCCTAAAAAATAATCTTCTGTGAACCTTTTTTTTTTCAGTCATTCATTCACTGTAATTCAGCAATTTTCATTTACAGTTAATTTATTTTATGTAGATATCCCAGTCCAAATTAGATAAATTAAATAAATCGTATTGGATTAAATATTTTCATTGAATTATTAAGTAACTAATATAAGGTGAAGAAGTCTTATGAATAGAATATTTACTTTAATTATTGTGTATGAATTTATATTTTTCATTTCTACAATCGCATTTTCCTTTTCAAACATCAGTAGTGTGTCTATTTCTCGATAACAGATGGAGCCACTGAAGGGTTTTAAGTTCAGGTTTCTTAAATTGCAAAGTTTTCCTTTTCTTTTTGTAAAACTGAACGAGCTTTTTGTTTTCTAACAGTCATAGAATATTTTGAAGCTCAAATTCTAAAATGATTTAAATATGTTACTCCCTTGAGATGATTATTAAAATATCCATCTTAGCTGTCCTCTTGGACTCAAGTAATCATCCTAGTTCAAGCGCCCGCTGAAGCAATTATATCAAGATAGCCGGAAAACAACATGCGTTTAGCATGTTAATCGCGGCAACTAGTGGAACCTGGAATTATTAAAATGATACATTTTCGGTAAACTTTGCTCTTTTCAGAATAATTTAAACAGTAATACCTTCAATTTTTTTTTTCAAATATGGATTTATTCCACACATGAAATTATACTATTAGATATAGAATTAGCGTAATCAAATTGCTTGATCAGGCACTTTTGAAAAATAATACTGTCTAGCAGGAAACAATGGCTTCAGAAAGTAGTGTATAACTAACATATCTATATACTATAAGTTCACTTTAGTTCTATAATGCTACAAAAATCTGTAGTGGATATAACATAACTTCCTTGTATGGTATATTAAGTTATACACATTTTTTGCTGTACTGCATTTAAACTTATTTCCTCGACTTATTTTAACTTAATTAACTTATCCCTCGAGGCAAGTTGAAAATGACATTAAAAACTGGAAATTTTAAAATTTAATAACCCTGTCAATTTTTGTCTTACGGAAGTCAAGCTTCTTATAATTTTATTTTTTCATAAAGAGCATAAAACTTTCCCAATTATAAGTGTAGGAATAGGGAGACCTCATTAAAATTTAGACATTGTCAAAAATGAATATTTTCATCATTTAAATCACTTCTGTAATTGGAAGTATATGACTACTACCAAGGATTACGAAAATAAAGGTCGGGTAAAGACTTTTAAGTCTTGTAAGGAGGGGATAATATATACTTATATATATATGTAAGATAAAAAAAAAATATGTGAATCAAAATTATAATTTAAACTGACGGTAACTCTTTAATTCTCCTTTTCTGTTCTAAAAATCGTAATAACTTCTTTGGATTGCGTCATTTCTAGATCCTTCCATTTTGCATGGCTTGCGCGGCGCTGATAACGTAATAATTGGACTTAAACTTTTAACTTGAACCAAAACCTTTCTCTTCGTGTGCTTCCATACTGGATAACTATGCACTTCAGCTTCTCTTTGTGTGCTGCTTGGATGTAATTTCGCTGTGCTCGCTTCCTATCGCAACAATATCAAAAATGTAAATGTTCTTGAATAGGCACGAGTATAGTGCCAAGTGATTGTGGCCACAAATGTCAACTGAAAGATAAAAATGGAATTTAAACCGACTCGATTGCCAAATGAACTCAACATATTAGCATACTACGCAATCAGAATTTTTCCTCTTCAGTATGGATCTACGATCTATCCTATATAGCTATTACGCATCGACGCTGCTGCGTCTTGTTCTTGTTTTCATTATATATATATATATATATATATATGTATATAGTAGTATCATTTATTAATAAGAAATTTAGAACCAAATCCACACAGACACGAAAGAAATAAAATTCAGAAGCAGCAAAATTCAAAATTCCTTATAAATATATAAAAAAAAATCAACCAATAGTAAACAAACCAGAAGACTTATAGATATGGAAAATACAGAATTTACGAAAATTACAAAAAGTATACAAAAAATATATAGGTAGAGGAATGCAATCAAAATCTTATTTAACGTTATCAAGAGGAAGTAAATCAGATTCAATTGAACCCCTTCGTCTAGGAAAACCACTGCATTTCTGTTCATAAAAAAATAGCTGATGAATCATTCTAAATTATTTAATTATAACAGTTCGTCTGAAAATTTTGAACTCCTCCTCGACACAAAGGCAATCTGTAAATAAAATGTACAAAAACACATTTTCTTGTCTTTCTGGATTTGGTTCTAAATTTCTTATCTATCTATCTATCTATTTATATATATTGATATCTACACACGTTTGTTACTCATGATTGCAAGGAAAGGGGAGGTGTGAACTAGATGTTGCAGAAGTCCCATATAAAAAATTTAATTATTCCACAGCAAACTGTTATTGAGTTGTATGTGCTCTAATCACGGCATGTATTTGGAGATGGAGTTGGAAGTTTTCAGTTTTAGTTCAGATTTTAGCTCAGAGTATTGAGAGATCACTACCAGCTAGGATATTGAGGCTTTCTGTATTGTTTTGTATTTAGCGTTCTCAACAGTCTGAAGTGGTAACTAGTGAGTATGTTCTGTCATACTAAGAAGAGCTGTACGAGAAATTTTGTAAAAAATTTCAGAACTGTAAAGTGTTTCTTCTGTAAAAATAAATTTTATTAAGCTGTCATCGGTTCTGTATACACTCAATACATTACGAACCCGGACGCAGGTAACAAAACTTACGCCTTGAAATGACTGGCAAAGCAGTTTTCCTATCTCTTATAACAATATTCTTGTTTTAAAATATCTAATATCAATGAAAGGTTTTCAAAAGTGCGCCATTTTATTTCGTTCTTATTTAATGAAATGACCAACCTAAGAATTGGTTCAATAACTCAACCTAGGGATTTGAAAGTTAACCTAAGTTTTGTTATGTATTACTTATTTCAGTTGTGATTTAAATTGTTTTAAAGGTAATGATTTAACTTATTTTGCTTCAGAATTAAAGATTAATTTGTTTTTATTTTTGTAGTTGAACTTAAGTTTCTTTGGCTTGTTGAAAAGTAATTGTTGTCATTTAATTTGTTTTCGTGACAGTTTTGGTTAACGCTGATTTTTAAGTTGCTTGAGTAATTAATTTTCTTCTTTTCTTTTGGTTGGTTAACTATTTAAATTTCTGTTTAGTTATTTTTTTTCTTAACCTTGGTTGTTAATGTTAATCTCTTGATAAGTTGACCCTTAAGGTCAATCTTTTAAAGTTCTTCTAAAGTTGTTTACACAAGTTGGTGTTTAAAGTTTTAATTAAGTTTTAATGTGCCCCCTTTTCTGCTAAATTTGGGATCCATATTTTCTGACTATGGTGGTCGTTTTGGTGTTGTGGAGAACATAAAATTTTTTCATACTTGATTATTGTATTTTAACTGAAGTAATTTTTATTTCCTTACTATGGTGGTCGTGTTTGGTGTTGTAATAAACCCAAGAAAATTATCTATGTAATTATTATATTTTAATTGAAGTACTTTTCAGCATTGAAGTTAATTTGTGTTTAAAATAAAAAAAAACTAATACCATACTCTTTCGAAAACTTTATCCGTTGCCTTTTCGAGAATCAAGAGTTATGATGTTGTTTTCGATTTCTTCACCCGCCAGGTCTGGGAAGCATCTGTCATCAACCAAACTTTTTGCACCCTGCTGGAGAGGGTAATTCCAGCACTACTAACCCTACGTCAAGGTCGAGGGGGCGGGGTGTTTTGCTTACTCGCAGGCTTTTTCTATGCTGGAGTGGGACCCCTCGACGAGGCTAGTTCTGCTGAGAGGTGAGTGACCTTGGTGTATCAGCGATTATTCGCCAATTTCTGGAGTTCGAATTACATTGGCTTCAACTTCCTGTGTGTTTTCCCCCTGGGGTTGCCGGGCTGTTGGCGGTTTTCTTACCATCTAAAATCGCCAAACGAGCCTTTTTGGCGAAAGGAGTAAAAAGCCTGGGAGCTAGCTACGAGGTCAGGCAGACACGAAAGGAGACGGAGACGGAGAGAGAGACGTGGGAGACGACAAGAAAAAAAATACTATCTGAAGAGTAGCTGTCTGCGTTACCATAGAACGAACGATGTCGGAAGAAATGGATGAGAGAAGGCTACTATGGAGGGCGACTCAAATGTCAAAACATTTTCCTTACTAATATTTTTTTCTTTTCTCTCCTCTTAGAAAGCAAGTGAAATGGCCAACTCTGCAAATTTTGTTGACGTCTACTGCCATGAATCTGTATTCCCTCGTCGGCATGTACCCTTACCTTTGTCAAATTCGGTATGAAAATTTTGTTTTATTCCACCTCACCGCCACCAATGTAAATATTTGTATTTAGTCAGTTATATCTTAATAAATTCCATATTTAAATTTTAACTTTTCTTGTAATGTTTTCACCTTTTAATTTAGAACACTGGACCCAATAGTATCTTAAATTCACAACGCAACTTCAATTATTCTTGTACCACTATTTACTGTTTATTTGAAACCAGTTTTTACTGGGGATATTGTGTTATCAGGTGTGTCACAAACTTTACATATTCATGTGATTTAGAATGATTATACAAATTTTGATTTTTATTTGATATGGAACATAAACTAAACTCTTAAGTTATAAAAAACTCCAACAGTTTATTGAAATGACTAACCTAACCTATTAACCTACATCTAGAAAACGTTTCTCACAGTCGACATGAGCTCATGATGAAAGTATGTTTTCTCGTTGTAAGTATTTGACGCATATGTCATTCTAAAGAAAACTGTTGGTGAGAAATTCGTGAAGATTGTTTTAAAAGCGCACCATACAGCATACTGTATCCGTAAAATTACCCCCCTCCCCCAGAAAAGTATGAAAACCACAACATCGCTGACTAAAACTGAAGAATTGTTACTTGCGTGCATGGTTTCCAGATTTGGCGCGTTTTAAAACTTTGGCGATTTATATTACGATGGGTGTCTTAATATGTAAATACCCGAAACAAAATCTAAGCTACAATTACATTTCTAATTTGAATAAAAAGAGGATTCACATGCTTTATTTCTTTACGTTTGATGACTCATTTTAGCAGTCTAATCTGAATCTGAAATTATATGAATATCTCTGACAAGTGGATGGAATATTTAAAACTTTTTTCACTTGATTTCAGAATACTATTTGGAGTTTTCGATGTATAGATTATTCATAAATAATCAAATACCAGTTTTCTTGTTTTAGTCTGCTATGCATTTCTTATTAATAATTCCTCTATCTCTTCAGTAGAAAAACATTCTTTAAAATTTAAAATGGTGCATTTCATATTAAACGCTGTATTCTTGAAATAACTTCTATGCATGCAGATGAATTTTTTCTATTTAAAATTTTGAGCGACTAAATTATTTTTATCTCTGTTTATTTTTCACATTCATTATTCTGCTCTTTCAAATATTATTTTAATATTTAATAAACTAAAAATTATTTCTAAGAATTGCAGATGTTTAAAAGAAGTGATAAAGTAAAGTACACTCACGTTTGTGAAAATTGCAACACCATGAAGGACTTACGCGAGTGAGCTGAAATTTTCAGGAAATGCAAAGTAGCGCATGATATGCAAATGATTAGAATTGCAAATCCGTAGCGCATGCGTATGCTGAGCAGCGCCCTCTGAACGGCTGATGGATCCGAATAAATAGACGGCTGTAGCGAGGCGTGTATGGTTATCGGTGGTTATCTGCTAGTGGTAAACGTTAACTCAATCTGTACTTATGCCTCGTCGACGAAAGAGAGCGAGATTTGAACAACTTACAGAGTTTGAACGAGGGAGAATCATCGGCCTTCGTGAAGCTTGATTGTCGTATCGTGCAGTAGCCTCTCGTGTGCAGCGTAACAGCAGCACAGTGATGCGCGTTTGGAAGCAGTGGACGGACGAGTGTCGGACAACTCGGAAATCCGGGAGTGGACCCCGAAATGTGACGTCAGCTCGCGATGATAGACACCTGGTCCGCATGGCGCGGACGGACCGTACAGCTTCCTCTAGACAATTGGCAGCACTGTGGTCAATAGCTACAGGTGTTTCATTGTGTGCTTCATCAATTCGTAGACGTCTGCTGCAGTGTGGACTGCGCGCACGGACTCCTTTATACAGGATCCCCCTAACGCACGACCATCGCCGCCTGCGGCTACAATGGGCCAATCAGCATAGAGACTGGCGTGCTGATTGGCAGCATGTCGTGTTTTCTGACGAATCCCGCTTTAATTTGTGGTACCATGATGGCCGCATTCGTGTCAGACGCTATGCCGGTGAACGCCACCTTCCGGAGTGCATTATCGAACGCCACAGTGGACGAACACCCGGAGTTATGGTCTGGGGCGCCATAGCATATCATAGACGATCTCAATTGCTACGAATTGTGGGCAATCTGAACAGCAACCGGTATATCCGTGAAGTTCTACAGCCCGAAGCTGTTCCCTTCCTTCAAAGCTTGCCAGGCGCTGTATTTCAACAGGACAATGCCCGCCCTCATACTGCTCGGATTGTTAAATCCTTCTTTGCAGCGCAGCAGGTACAGCTTCTTCCTTGGCCTGCGTGTTCCCCGGATATGTCGCCAATTGAACATGTGTGGGATGTCATTGGTCGGCGTCTTGCTCGTGATCCTCGTCCTGTTGCGTCTGCAGACGAACTTTGGGTACGCGTACAAACGATATGGAATGCTCTTCCTCAGTCAGACATTCAAACTTTGTTTGACTCCATGCCACGTCGTGTAGCAGCACTTATTGCGGCGCGTGGTGGCCACACAAAATACTGATTCTGATCTCTTGTTCTTGTTTGTTTGCTTTGAACATTTAATCATTTATTTGTACCACTACCACTCAACTGTGTATTAAATTGCATTCAATTATGACGATTCCTTCTTGGTGTTGCAATTTTCACAAACGTGAGTGTATTATTTTAGTTAAAGCAATGAACCTTATATAAGTATATCACTACAGAAATTACTGCAAGAAAGACTAGAAGACTATATTCTTATATTAGTTCTGTCTTTCAACTTACTAGCTACAATTTTCATCAGCTAGAGATAATTTTAAAGATTCCAATAGTTCCACAGTATATTTTGATGTTAGTAGTTGTTGAGTCATTAGGTTATTCTTGAAAGCAGGAGATATTGAAAATTGAGCAATGGCGTCGCCGGGACACGGACAACGGACCTCTCGAATAACCATCGAGCGTGCTGATCACTACACCACGAGGCATGAAGAAAGCGGGAGAAATACTTTATATACTACCTCCCTTTAAAAAGGGCAACTGGGGATTAGGGGCCCCAGTCGCCAAATCCTGGTGGTGAAGAATCATCATTCACCATCTTTTTAATTCGGGCGCCGCTGTAGAGTCATTAGGTTATTTTTAAAAGCAAGAGATATTGAAAAATGAGCAATACCCTCGCCGGGACTCGAAACACGGACCTCTCGAATACACGTCGAGCGTGCTGACCACTACACCACGAAGGCATACGAAAAGGCGGGAGAAATGCCTTATAAAGTGACATATCTCACTCAGGTTTTAAAAAATGTCTGATTGCAGGTTTTGATGATGGAGGTTTCCGCCTCCGTTAATGCATCTAAAAATCTCAGAGGGCATCATGCATCATTTTAACACAAGAGCATTATTTCGTAAGAGTGTCTTGTAAGATCGAAGGACTTTTATTAAATATTAAATTAGGAGCTTTAGTCAGATTTGAAGTACTCTTACTAGATTTTTACGGGAACTGCTCTGTTGGCTGGATAACTGATCTACTAAAGAGTTATCTCGATATCGAAGTCAGCCATTTAAGTTCTGCTAGCCGCTTGACCTATTTCAAAACGACTAAAATGATAACTATAAGAGACAACAAAGAAATGCCCTTTGCTATGCTTTTGCACTCCATTATACGCGTAAGCGCATATTAATTCTTGCAGGTGTTACTTCCCTTCATATATCAGTTAACTACCTCAGATTTTAGAGGTAAATTCATTGAATACTGGTAATTTGACCTGGGTTTGATTCCAGGCGAAGGGGATGGCTGCAGTGACGTTTCGTAGATTCCTACATGTGTAACGGGGATACAGTCAGCTTCTTTTAAGACATGCCCCCCACGAAGGCATCCATGCACTTAGGCGAATGGCCCTCGTGTGCTTTGCCATAATCAAAATAAAAAGCAACAACAGATGGGCGATGGTGCTTGCTGTCTGCAAGCCTTTGAAGAGGTAATAGTCGAGTTTATCCACCACCCCATTATAAGCTGCTCTTTTATGGCAAGCCAAAGCAATGCAAATATGGGTCATGCCCTGTTAAATTGTTCAGAACCTGTTATTAAGACTAGCTCTTCTTTGGAAAGAACTTGTGCCACCTTTTCCTGGTCGTAGCAGAGTCTCAATATTGCTGCCACCGTTTCAGGACATATTTTTTCAGCTCAGCTTTTAAATCTGAGCTTGGAGATGGCCCGTCTTATGTGCGTAAGTTAGGCTCGGGGCTGCATTTTTAGCAATGACGTCACCTAAATTACATATTAACTTCAGAAACCCAATGAAATTTGAGCGTGAAATTATATCTATGTTTACAAGATTTTTACATCGGCCACCTTGCACCAGTTTTAATTGCAGAGTGGAAGCAGAGTATGTATATATGTTTTTAAATTAACCATTCGCAAAGATTAGTAAAGTTCTGCTTTCAAAGTAACCAACTCAGCTTAAAAGACTGAATTATGGGGGTTTAATTTCCTTGCCCAGGTTGCAACAACTTCACCACTATTCACTAGGCAATATCCGCAGCCTATTCCATGCTGCAGAGGGAAACATGGATTATAATAAATGGCGAATCATTCAGCGGAAGAACTGTAAAATACTGAGGCAGCAAATTTAAACTGTATAAACAGGCAGCATTGGCAGGTGGTCGTGTTTAAATACTTTCGAAGTAGGGTAAGTTAAGCTTTTTGAATATGGCATAGCATTTAAGCGTTATCTACCTAAGCGCAAGAATGCTTTTATGGAGGGCTTTCTAAGAGGAGCTGGCTCGCATCCATGTTACACACAGGGAAAACCACGAAAAATATCCATGGCGTAAAAGCGTTTGCCTAGATTTGAACTCAGATCGAAGTACAAATATTCAGCATCCTTAACCCCTTGGCAACTGGCAAGGCACGTTTTATATAGAAAAACATATAATATATACCAATAAATCACATCTAATATTATAATAAACGTATCGTATAAATAACATATTATTCTCTTTATATATACTAAGATATAGAATAATGCAAAGTGAATGTGCGTACCTTAAGGCAGATTATAATTTATATTTCAAATCCGATAACAAGTTTTGGGATATTGTTCGAAGAACAGCCTCGACGCCAAAAAGGGAGAAACAGCTTATTGTGGTATGGCAGGCAATGGTTGTCATTCAATGACGTACTTCCTCTAGGTAGACATCTGTAATACTCTTCTCTTGCTAAGGGATTATCTATAGTATTATAGTATTACTTATTATCTGTAGTATTTATTATTAGTATTTATTACTGTAGTATTTATTATTGTAGTATTTATTCTGTAGTATTTACTTCCGTTGGCATGATGAAATGTCGCCCATACCCTTAAAGAAGCCAAGTTGGCGCAACCAAGGCTGTTCTCCGAACAATATCCCAAGTTTTGTAATTAATTTGACATTAGCCTTTTAATGAATGATTTAAATTGCGGGAGAAACAAATGCAGATTTGGGATTTGGCAAACCTAAGGTTTTGAATATAATGATGCATTGTGGAAAGTTCAGTTAAGAATATTGTTGATAATGACCTTCCATCATCGTTTATTATTATAATAAATAAATTTATCAACTTCGGAACTTTGCTCAAGATTTTTGTAACAATAGAGCGCATACCATTATGATTAAAATGTGCTTTTTTAATATTCAATCAGAATTCGAGAAGTTTTTCTTTTGGATTTGGAATAAAAGCCATCATAGAATAATCTTCACTATTCTTTTTAAAACTAAATACTATACTAATAGGGAAGGTTTTTAAGAAGCATAATTTCGCATTTCTAAGAAATAATTAGAGGAGAAAAAAATCTTTGGTATATAATGGCATCATATAATAATAACGGAATCTCTTTAACTACAATAGAGAATATTCTTTTCATTATATTATTGAAATACACAATTTCAAGCACAAAATTTTTCGAAAGCAATACTCTCTAATTAGCAAAGAAAATGGATAACTATCCTTTTCATAAGAATTAATATGAAACAAATGATATTACTTTTGTTTCCCTAGAATATTTTTCTGGTATTTTAATCAAAAAACTGCCAATTTTCAGAATGCCAGCAAGTGTTTTTAAATACGTTCTATGTTTTGCGGAGTCATGATTGCTGTATATGAATGTCAGTGACATGCGTCAATTTTTATGATTTTTAAAAATCAATATTACTCTTTTATAATGTGAAGAAACTGCAGTGCTTCTATATCTTCAAACTGCTGTTTTTTATTTAACAAAATTTTTATTGCTAAACAAACTTATTCTAAAGATTTCAATTAATTTTAGAACCTTCCATTAAGGAAAAAATACCAAATATTATAATGCTCAAATGTTCAACAAATCTGTCCTAAAAAAGAGGTACTGAGATACATGTGTATACGTCCGATTAAAATTACATCCGTCTTATACACGTTCTGTTTAGAAGCAAAAATGTTTATTTGTTATACGGTATTTGTTCGGAATACGACTCGAATTCGATGAGTCATGACTGCGCTCACTACCCTTCTTTACTTCTTTCGAGACAAAGCTATGACTGCCATGAGTGTCAGTATGCGTGATGCTAATATTCAGATAACAACTTGCGCCTTAGCTCTGAATTATCAGGTAATTTTGCGTTTTTTGGAGAACATGTTTTGTAAGCTCATTAACAACGAATTTTACGGAAAGTTAATAAGGACAGCCAAGAAACGAAGAAAACTGTTAGGATCACCGCAGAGATGTAAAAAAGAATTTGTTGAAAAGTATGAAGATGGCATGGAACCTGTAATTGGCTACTGCATACCGTATGCCGAGTATGATGATGTCTATGACTGTGAAAACCAAAGACGCTATTAAATCGTCTAACGTTGCGAAGGGGGTGAAATTGATTACCAAAGATCAAAGACGCTAGATTATGTTGAAAAATTGCTTTTGGGCTGGATAACAAAAAAAATATTTATGTACAGTATAATGCTCAGTACTTCATTAATGCACAGTATATATTTGCCCTCCACTGCATCTGATTTTAGTGTTAAATAATATCATAATAATGCCAATAGTTTTTTTTATAAGAACAGATTCATTATTTTATCTTTATATTTTTAAATAAAAAAATACTTACATACTTCATACAATCATTTGGTATAATTCCAAGGATCTGAAATGGATTAATGATATATACAGAGGTAATACTGTAGTACCATTTAGAAGGAAAGAAATCATAATCATAAAGACGCTGCTAGAAATACGTATATTTCACCTTATGGTTAAGAAGGATATCTTTTTAAAAATTTTCTTTATCGAGAATGAGAGAATGTAGGTAACTAGCCAGTCGCAACATCCAAGTAGCGGCTGCATATACCACTGAGTACTGAAAATACCTTTGGCATTTCTCTACTTTTTCTGTGATTCAAAAATCTGCAGACAGGTCGTTATTATTACTTTATTAATTTTTGTCTCAGTTCTCAAACATGCTATGAAAGCATGGGTGGGATATGTAGTTAGTTAATTCTCTTTTCTATCAGATGATGCGACACGAACCTTCTCCAGCGTCACGTTTACAATTTCCTCATTTTCCTGAGGGTCGTGACTACTTTCTTGCGATTCGGAGCTGTTATTTGTACACTAGGGGTTTCTTCACTATGGGCTTTGGCTTTTTCTTATTGACTGCTTCTTATACAGTTCCTCAGAAAGAATACAACGCCTTAAAATTGTTGTCGTATGCTTTGAAAATTTCAGGAAATAGTTCAAAAAATAAGTTATTACCATTTCTGGTCAATGATGGCTGTGCGTCAATGAGCATTTGAAAGTGTGAGGAAAGGGGAAAATCTAGTTTCCTGACGCTGTTTAGGGAAAGTGTTTACGGAAATCCACCGTTACTGTGTTTTCTGTTTTTATTATTTTCTATGCCAGGGTATGGATTAAAGAATGAAGAAAGACGATTAAAGAACTTTAAGAGGTTTTCTGTGCTCTGTTCATTGAAGTGATATGATTAACAGAGATTGAACCATATAGAAGAATGTAGATACAGAATTTGGATATTCAATATAATGATGCAAAACTGTGGGCCGAACTTGGAGATAGTAGCAAGAGGAACTCGTTGGATTTAGACTGATGCACCAAGTCGAACTTGCAACACACGGTAATATTTTATTATTTAACAGTTGATTGTATTTTAACAATAACATTTTATAACTATTATTATCCTTGATATTGGAGTGGCAACGCCATATTTGTTTCATGTAACAGTTGCTGAGCAAAGAGAAAATTAAAAACTGGTTATTCCGAAACTTTTAGGAGTAGCTGATGTATGAAAATTGATAGAGGAAGAAACTGTAATAATAAGCTGGAGTTTAAAACTATAATATTTAGAAATTGTATTTAAATTATTTATCTTCGTGAATTGAGAATTAAGATTATGATTTAAAGTTCATCTGTTATTTCGATAAAAACTGCAAAATACGTTACAGTCTTATTAAATTGGAGATTCCACCGACATACTGGAAATTAGGAGTCCAATTATCTATTTCGATGGTGCTGGTCTCCTAATTCCAGAAAGTTGCTGAAATTTTGAGAACAAGTTTGCTAGTACCAATTGCCGAATTCGTTTATTTCAAGGAGAAACGGATGTCCGCCGTTTTAAAACCAGTTCTTGGAAGTGGATCATTCTAAGGTTATCCGTCTGTGTTTCTATAACTTGCGTTCTGAGCAAAGATTCATCAGAATAGGATATTGCTGAGCTCCGAAGATAAGATTAACTTTTGGTTTTCATAAAAAACTGTTTATTTAATTTTAGTATTTCATTTTAGAATTATATTTAAATAGTGTAAGTTTTTGTTTAAAATTACGGCGCCAAACTATTTTGGCCTTCAAAATTTGGCGAATTTTTTTTGGCGGCAATGAAAGCACTAGAATGTGTTTTAAACGTGAACAGAATAGCAACTTTTAAGTTTTCTAGTAGTGAAACGCCGTTATTTTATGTAAACAGAATAATAAAATGAGATGATAAAATACTATATAAGTAAAACAAAGTCCAGCTTTATAAGTAAAAACATAATCCTATCTATGTAATTCATGATAAAATAGTATAATAGATAATAAAGTAATAAATCTTATAACACTTTCCTCAGACTCCAAAAATATCAACCAACTAAATATATTTAAATTCATTAATAACGGATGAATCATAAACTCATTAAAATATTCAAGTTACTATCGTCGTAAAATTCAACACATTAAACAACTTTCGTTCAAAACTTCAAAGCTTTAAATATTCCACAATTTTCGATTGCCACATGCAAGAAACAAAACTAAAAAACATAATTAACTATATAAGATGAAATGAAAACATTCATAAAAAAATCTGAAAGGATTCAGATTTTAGATTATGTCCAAAGGGATCTTGCTTAATAATATAATAACTTGCCGAACGAAACAAAAAACTAAAACAAAAAACAAAAACTTAAACTAAACCCAATACGAACACAAAAACCAACCCAATATAATTCCAATAGTCAACCCAATACAATTCCATTAATCCATCCAGTACAGACCCAATAACCAACATAGTACAATTCCAAAAATTCCATTAGCCAACTCAATGCAACTTCAATTACCAACAAAGAAACATAAGCACTAAATTGAAAAGTGAATCGGACATTTTTGTGAAACGACGCAAAACGCCCAAACGAAAGTAATAGTCCTTCGGGACTACATCCCTTTGGACTAATTATAAACTTCAAGTCATCTGAAATCCAAAATTCTCCCACCAACAACAGCTTCCGCAAATATTTATATAAATGTAATATTAACATATATATAATAATAATATTAAACAGTAAAACTTTTAAAAATAAACACAGTATTTCAAAATTAAATTAAAAAAAAATCTTCTGGCTACACTAAATTCGCGCTCTTACAGTTACCGAAATAAAGCTCTAGGTTTGCCACAAGAAAACATACAGCCGGAAACCACAACCAAATCAAAATCGCGCCAAATAAAAAACTCTCGCCAAGCTTGGCGCTCAACCCGATTATGGAATTTTAACCAAAATAACTGATACTAAAAATATTAGGCGTAAATTGCAATTGATATTTGTAGGAAAGAAGTATTTAAAAATTATTATTTAGGCTTTACTGTTATTTGATTTTAATTTTTATGTTGATAATTAATATGTGTAAGCCATCTCGGCATTTATAAAAAAAAAAGAACTGCTGACTGTGTTTTTGAATTTGCTGCCAAATAAGTAGTAACGTCAAACTGACGTAGTGTGATTTTATTGTACTACGAAACTGGGAAAAGTTTTTTCTTAGTTCTCGCCATCCAGGCGTGTGGTAAATAGTAAAGTCAACTCGACGTATTACAGCTAAATTAATTGCCAAACTAACAAAAATTGCTTTTGTTATCGCCAACCAGGCGTGGAGATAGATGATAAAATCGTCAAACTGATGTTAGAAAAATTGCATTGAATTGCCTAACTGGCAAAAGTGTTTATATAGTTATCGCCAACGAGGCTTGTGAGTAGTGAGTTAAGGCGTCAACCCGGCGTAGTATTATTTTATTTTGTGCCGAACTGGCAAAGTTGTTTAAATAATTCTCTCCATTTGGTTAGAGTGAATTTCGTATTTGAAAAGTCTCGCCAAAAGTTATATATTTTTAATACAAGTACGATTTTTAAGATACAATTTTAAAAGAAAGCGTATTAAATGTAACTTGTTCAACGTGTCATTTTTAGCTAGGAGTAAAAAACAGGATTTAAAAGTACTGGCAAAAGAGTTAGGTTTAACCGTGAAACCTGAATTTAAGATTGCTCAGTTGCATAAATTGATTATTGAAAGTCCCGGTTATAATGAGGAATTTACTCGAGAACTATTGGCTGCAATTAGAGAAGAAAGAGAAAGAAAGGAAGAATGCGAAAGAGAAGAAAAGGAAAGAAAAGAAGAACGCGAAAGAGGAGAAAGGGAAAAAGAACACGAAAGAGAAGAAAGAGAAAGCAAAGAAGAACGCCAAAGGGAAGAAAGGGAAAAGGAAAGCGAAAGACAACAAAGGGAAAAAGAACGCGAAAGAGAAGAAAGAGAAAGAAAGGAGGAACGCGAAAGAGAAGAAAGTGAAAAAGAACGCGAAAGAGAAGAGCGAATTAGATCTTTTCAGTTACAGAAACTTCAATTGGAAGCAATGGCTGCAAGAGCACAGCCAGTAGAAACTACGCAGTTACTTGAGCAGCCTTTAAAAATCAGAATTCAGGATGTCATGCCATGTTTTAACCCAAAAGAAGATGAAATAAGTTTATCTCTGGTGTTATTTGAGCGTCAAGCTAAAATAATGAATATACTTGCTGAAAATCAAGTGACTCAACTTATTTCATTGCTGCCTCCTGATATTGTTCAGCTTGTTGCTAGAGAACCAGAAGAGGACGCGAGAAAGTATGAATATGTAAAAACAACAAGATTCAACAAAGATACTGTTACAAAGATTTAAATTGAGTGCGGAAATTTCGACAAATGTGTAATAAACGCCAAAAATCCACTGAAAGTTCTTGTGTGATTTCTACTATGAATTAAAGAATTATTGAGAAGGATGGCTTAACGGATTAAACATTAAAACTTTTGAACAGTTAGTAGATCCCATGCTGGTTGATCAAATTAAAAAGCGTACTTCTCCTGATTTCAAAGAACATTTTATGGATGAATGGACTTCATTTCACCTACTGACATGGTTAAGAAAATTAAAGATTTTGAAGATATGAGAAAAACAATAAAACCAAAATTTTCTGCCAGTCAAACTGACAGAATTAACAAAAGATCATTTAAATCACGTTACGATAATTTTGGGAAAAAAATAGAGCATCCGCCTCATTTCAAGCATTCTGATAAATGGGATGATTCAAAACACCAGAAAGATCACCGACAAAGAAGTCAGTTCCAAAACAAGAATCAAGAAAATTTATAACAAAAGATATCGGCCACGTTTTTCGAGTGTGCGTCATACGAACATTTTAAGCCTCAGTGCCCTCGCTTAAAACCAAATGAAAAGGTAAATTGCGTATTTTCGAATGATGATTTATTAGAGATACACACAATTAACGGCTTAGTTAATGGGTATGAAATGCCTATACTTCGAGATACAGGAGCCATAGTAGATATTATTTCTCGAAAATACATAGACAATGCAAAAATGACTGGAGAACATGTCTGGGTACAATATCTTTTAAATGACCATTTAGTTTGTCTACCGTTAGTGGAAGTTGAAATTAATTGTGGACTTGATCACATAAAGACAAAGGCAGCTGTTGTTACAAATGATCCCGACAGATATGTATTGGGTAACAAAAGTGCTCAGTTGTTCAAAGATAAACCATTTTTTAATTTAGAAAAGAAAAATGCGATTCTGACACAATCTCAAGTAAAAAGATCAAAGTAGAGAAACCGAAATGAAGAAACTAGAAGAACTGTCATTTATTGAGACTGACGAAGATATTTTACCGCAAGCTGATGAGTAAGACAAGGAAATAAAGAAAGTAATTAACGTTAATTCTAAGGAATTAACTGAATCTCAACATCAAAGGAGAGATCTAGCCTCATTGCTTAGCGAAACTAAAAATGAAAATTCCAATAAGACAAATGTTATCAAACTAAAAGAGTACGAGTTGTTGGTGAAAAAGAAAATAGGTAAAAATGGAAATGAAAGGGAATTAATTGTTATTTCTGAAAAATATAGGGATCAAATGCAGAACTATACATCTTTGATGCAAAATCAAGCAAATCATAGTGCTAAAACTCAACGTAATTTGGTCAATATTCACCCTCCTAATAGTCAAGCTTCTGTCAATGCTTCACAGAAAGCTTAGAGACAGTGTAAGCGTTCACCTCCTGGTGTGAAAACTAAATTATTGATATGGAAGTTGACTCACCTTATTCACCTGGCGATTCACTTTTTATGAATAGTGTATTTGATTATTCCTCTACAAGTTCCTTAGTTCCTTCTTGTCCAAAAAGCAAAGATATGCTTTTTAGTTTGTTAACAGAAGATCAAAGAAGTTGTGAAGGTGATTCTCAAGCTAAGAAATTAAAAATACGTTCAGAATCTAAGCACGAGTCAGAAAACTTAGCAAAGAGGTATAAACATGGTAAACGATACTCAAATTTGCCACATTCAATAAGAATGCAAGTAACACATAACAAAAGTTCATCTCGCAAGGAGCAACAACTATCTGAAAAGAAAGAACTTAATCTAAAAACCTAAATATTATTCCGAAAAAGTTAACAATACTAAACCCTATAAAAATGTTATCGAATTCTTCTGCACAGTGAGAGAGCTCGAGAACATTTTCAGAAGCAATAAATTATCCTAATTAACATTTCTTATAAAAACAACTTGCTGTAATTCTATCTATGGCTTAGTTTGAGTGCTTTCCCAGGGCTCCAGCAGCTGAGAGGGAAGAATCGCCTTCTTCATCGTTCCTCTAAAACTAAAGGCGGTTAAGGACGCCCTTAGTTTTAGGGGATCAAATCAAGGACGCTGTCAGTATTTGGGAGGGTGAGCACTACGAAGGCTTTGCTCCTCGCTACTCTTCGCGATGTTTTTTTAATTATTTTTAATAATGATAAATGTTACATCTATGATTTTATTTTTAGAAATATGTGACATGTAACAGACATGTAAAATGAGAGCATAATGTAATATAGTATTACATTAGAAACATTAATATAATAGCAACCATTTATTAAATATTTAATTGCGAAAATGATTAATTGTAAAACGAAACATTTTCTAAAAATAAAGAAAAATTGAATGCAAAGCCCACTGAGGAATAAAAATTTCGAGTGTAAATAGCAGTAAAATCAAAATCTCCAACATCAGATTTATGCTTCTTACTTCATTTCGAGTAGAATGAATTTCTCTATTACCCTGCGTGTTTGCTTCACCTCATACTGGCTTCAATTCGAAAACCCCTTGAGGCGAGGCAGACTGGTTTACATTATGTCTGCGAGAGCTTTCATTCTTCTCCAATTCATGCTCTTTGGTTGTAATTGCTTCTCCCTTCATAGGAGGCAAAAGTGGCCGCCTATTAAGTGCCTCCGTAGTAAAATGCCCACCCTTTTTGGCCTTAGGAGTGGCCAATGATCTCATTGAGGAACGGTGTAAACACAAAGGTAACTGAGCCGAACGCCTTGCCCCTTATCAGACAGAATTGGACATTTCTAATACATATGCATGAAAATAACTGCAACTTATTTATGAGCAATCTTGAATTTAGAATAATAATAGTAAAAACAAGAACGCATAGGATTAAATAATAAGCCTAATAGTAAATAAATTAATAACTATGTTCGTGAGAGGGGCAAAGAGATTCGATAGACAAAAACAAAATAAGCATCCGGGTGAAGGCCGTGTGAGAACTGATAACTAAAGTTATTGAAAAGTAAAATACATAAACCATGAAATATAGTATCACTAAGTGTGAGTCTTTCGGTAGAAATGAAGAGTTTTAAAGCAGTAACACTGGTAATAAGATAAAGACATAACTTATAAAATTACATAACTAGCAAGGTAGATTATATACTCATAAATATCAATACTAGAGAGAGAAAGTGCAGCAAATACCACCCGGTACTTTACAATGTAGGAGGTAACAATCATCAGGATAATTAATTGTAGCTACAATTGAAAGGTATACATAAAATAAATAAGAAAGGTTTACGATATGAAGCAATATAGAACTATAGCTGTAATTTACATTACTTGTAATTATCTTTCATTGGTAACATTATTTACAGTGAATATTTATTCGAACAGATTGACAGTATAAATAGTTTATCAATTGCGTTTTCAGTTGCATTAATTTCAGGCATTTTGGCCAATATTTTGGAAATTATATTTATCAGGGAATAACCATTGAATATATAGTTGAGTTCTTTAAAAAGTTTGAAAATGTCCATAAAAGCATTCAGTCCAAGTCTATTAGATTGCTCTTGAGCGTAACTATGATTTTGAGATCATTCCTTGATTTTGGCTGAGTCTTGCTGTTTACATATTTATTTTGAGTAACGCTAGCGTAAGTAACTCCTGATATTACTTCGGATGATTTAGTAATATTCACATTTCTTTCGTCGGGTTTAATTCTGGTAATTTTGTCGGAAATTTGGTTGTACTTGGTTAATTTTGGAAATTTGGGGCAACCCCTGTAGTTGACTGTATGGCCTATCTGAAGGCAGTTGCAACATTTTAACTATCTCTATTTTTTGTCTATGCAGTCACTAGTTTCGTGCGCTCCCACACCCTTGACACAACGTGGTGGTAGCTTATACAAATCTGAAATGTGGTGGAAATGTTGACAGTTGTGACACTGCACAACACCCCCACTCACTTTTGACTCAACAATTTTAGCACAGAAAAGGATAAAATAGTTCACGTCATAAATTTTTCCGCTCCAGGAATATTTTCCAGTTGGAGTTGAAATAGAGGCATAGGCGCCCGTGTCTTTAATCGATGCATTTGTGATATTTTGCGAAACTGTAAACCAAGATTACTGTATTCCTTCTTAATTTCGTCGATTGGGCAGTCAATTGGTAGTCCTCTAATTACTACCTTGATGGGCCGGTTGTATTTGCTTTAAATTATGTATTGGTCCACCTCTTGTTCCTCTAGATATATCGATGATCGTTCTCTGTTTTGGGAAAGGTCTTTAAGAACCCCAGATACTCCGCCTGCGAAGCTTAGATTGGTTTCATATCTCATTTTTTTCAGGAATTCCGATAACTTAATGGTTGGCTTAGCCGTAATCGGTTTAATTCTAGGTGCTTGCTGCTCTACTACGTCATCGGATTAAGTGTCCATATCATTGTTAGTAGTCGATGACATCGATGGATAGATTTTTAAATTTATTTGCATATGGGTATTTCAGCATTAGATGGTCTAGCCGCATTTTTTGGCATAGTAAAACCATCAGCACTTTGACTCTCGTTTAGACAGCGTTTACTAATTTTTTTAGAGGCCTGTTTAAGCTTAGAACTTTTCGAGGTAACATCATTAACAGTATTTGCTTTGACGTTAATATTATAAGTATTTAATTCAGCAAAATCTTAAGTTGCATTTTCATTAGTACTATTAAGCACATTTTCATTATCATTATTAGATACATTTTTAGATGCATTTTTAGTAACAATTTTGCACACATTTTTAGCTGCATTTTCAGTAACCATTATATATACACTTTCATCAGTGGCATATCTAGAGGAGGGAAACGGGGGACATTTGCCCCCGAGCGCAACCTCCAGGGGACGCCAAATTCCTGTTACGAAATTTTAGAATTAAATGTTTTCCATTTTTAGCAAACAGGAGGTAGGCGCAAAATCTTCAGACGTCCCCGGGCGCTGAAAACCCTAGCTACGTCTTTGACTTTCATGAACAATTTCAAAAGGAAGAAGATTTGCATATTTAGTATTTAATTTGCCCATAAACTCACACTTACCCTGAAGTGATTGAAGCAGTCCTTCAGCAATTTTTTTCTTTCGTTGAAAGTTTGATTTAAGCTCATGTTTTCTGCGTTCAGTTCGTGCTTCGTCTATGTGTTCAAGGTACATCATATTCATTGCATTGACATTAGCTTTAATTTTTTCTACGTGTTGCAGAATGCAAATGTGGTCATCATGAGTGAGCACATCCTTATTAAAGAGTTCATTCCAGGTTTATCTAGTAATCCGTCTGCCGGTTTAAATAATTTCGTTAGGCAAGAACGCCACGAGGTAACGAGCGGCCATTTTAACATCTGCACATGGTAACGGGGTAAAGTCCGTTTCCTGTATTAATAACTCGAAAGTAAATAGTAGAAATCACTTATTTAAACTTCACAAAAGAATAATACCATCACAAGCCGATGTAGAAACAAACTCAGTACGGTGTAATTCGATTTGAGGTTGAGCACAAGGTAAACACGAAAATGGCGCTCTACGGCGAACAGGAGCTATACGTAAACACGTCTTTCCTCTTGCACGTACAACTCGAACTAGGCGGCATTTTTAGAAATTTTATTCCGTTATACGTACGCGCAGCATTTGCAGTTCGTTCTATTGTGGATTTCTGGATTTTACTGCGTATTTGAAAATCCAAAAATATTTGCAATGGCTTCAATTTTAACCATGAATGTCTTTAACGGTATCAAAATCTAGTAATTCTCTTTTGAGCCCTTATTTTGGCGAAGCTGGCTTTCATAATCAGAGGTTTATTTATAAATTGTTGCAAGGGTCAGAGGAAATTTATTTAAAATTTTTGTACTTTACTTTAATGTGTTTTAATTAAAGTAATATCTTAATCTTATTAAACTTTGGCGCTTTTTTAAAGTGGTGGTTTTATTGTATTTCTTTGTTATAAAAATAATAATATAAGCTAACTTTAGTATTTTATATTCATAGTAAATGTATTTATTTAATGTGTAATTTATGTAAAATGTTGTAAAGGTCACTGAAAATTTATTTCAAACTCCTGTACTTTAAAACGTTTCAGTTTAAGTAATATTTTAATGTTGTTAAACGTTGGTGCGATGTTTTTATCGTATTTTGGTTTCTATAAAAATAATAATTTAACCTTACTTTAGAGTATTTTATATTCGTTTACAATTGCCTGCCATCTTGAAAAAAGACGTTTTCAACAAAATATTAATACATTATTTTCAACGGTATCTCATATTTTTAAAGTTTTGAATATTTTGCTATGCTTAACGGCGTTTTTCAAGATGGCAGGCAATTGTAAAAATCACGCAAACATCGCGCCAACAATTGCGTCAAGGAAAATCGTCAGACACCTATGCGCCCGTCTACCAAAGTAGCACTAGTAAGTTTAAATGAAATGCAGCAAAAAATGCGTATTATTTAATATTCCCCATGCAAGGAAGTCATATGACGTCCGCGTCAGAATTTTTTAATTAGATGAAAAATAATAGCTTTTATTTGAACCCAGATGAAAGGTTAGATTGACTGACTGCTTTATTGTGTCTTATTGTATTTTATGTCTTATTGTAGAATAGCATCCAACAATATTTAGCATGTAACAACTGTAGTTTAATACGATATGAAAAGATGTCTTATCTGATTTATGATTGCAGTATTTAGCATGCAGAAGCCAAGTTACCTCATCTGCTTTATAATGGTATCCAGCAACAATTTAAACTTTTTTACAACTCCAAGCAGCAACAATAATTTTTACAGGTGAAGCATCCGGAGGAAATACAGGATATCATCAACAATTTGCATTCTAAATGTAAATAGTATAACGAATATTAAAAAAAACTGATGTGTACACCACATGACTTCCTTGTACGGAATATTAAATTATACACATTTTGCATTTCATTTAAACTTATTGGATTCAATTAAATCTACTTCATCGATAGCGCATAAACCACAGTAGAATAAATGCACTCTATAAAATTCACTATATTTGTTTACCACAGCGACACTGTGTCGCTAGCTTCACTTAACAGCGTTACATCTCATTCATATTATAACTCATCAGAATGTACAAAAATTATGTATATCATCTGTAGAATTACCTAATCGTTGCCACATGTTCCATTCAAATACTATAATAAATCTAAAACGATATGTAAAAGAAATTAAACAAAGAAACAACAACAACAACAAAAAAAACAGTTTTTCGCAGACGATTCAGTATATCTCATTCAATTAGTTCTGTTTTAAATCGGTTTTGTAATTTTTTAGGGGAAAAAGAGTCCTTTAGTCTGTCCTTACGTACGGATGTGATGCAACAACGTCGTTAAATTGCATTCGATAGCAGTCAAAATGGATATTTTCGTTAAATTTTAATACCCGAAATTTTTCGCGACTACAATACTTCCTTTTTACTTCGTACGAGGAAGTAAAAAAAGTATGGCAGCACTTAATATTCTATAAACGTAAACACTGACCACCTTTCTTTTTCTCTGGGCCTCTTCGAATACGATGTTATGTATACTGATCTGAGTACTTTTCCATTTCGTCGGCGCAGGGGATGATGTCACCAAAAATGGTACAACCGACGCCAAACGGATTATCCCGCTGATAACCTTTTACGCCACATTTTCAAAACAAGTCACGGCCATTTCTTATCAGATTGATAATTTCTTTCAATACTGGCATACAATTACATAAAAATGTTTACCAGGTAGTTATATTTTATGTCTTAGGTTCATTCGCGGTAATTAAGGGAATTGCGGTGCAATCACACCACTTAATTTGAAGGCGAAAATATAGAAAAGGCAAAATCAAGGGTTGCATTCATGAATTCTAATGAGAATGCACTAGCGAAGTAAAGCACTGCGGTTTTACATAATTTCTGAGTAAGCAATTCCTACGAATTGAAATAATTCTTGCATTTAAACTTGTACTCCATACTACGATTTAACTTAGAATTAATGTAGATGATTACTGAGAGAATTAGATTCTTGTAGTGTAGTTTACGTGAGATGACATCACTTGTGGTCATGTCATATGAACCGGCGAATCCGGATGTTGTACCACGAAAGCATAATTATTTCTATTAAATTGTTAAATTAACGTCTTTTTTGTAATACGTCAAAAATGCATGAAAAACAATGAAAATTTGGGATTTTCCCAGAACCGAGGAAGAATATGACAGATTCTTTCAAGCGAAAGACGTTTTGCCTAAAATTACTCTTTGTGATAATAATCAGGAAATGGAATCGTATTTCGGAAACGAAATTCAATGGCGCTGCAACTTTTCAATTTGCCGCAGTAAAAGAAGCATACGGAAAGATACATGGTTTGAGTCATCGAAATTGAGTTTTTTGAAGATGTGAGAATTGTGAGATTTATTTATGGTTGGAGCGAAGAATTAACTTCAGTTAAATAAATGGTGTGAAAAGCAGCTGGAAATCAGTTACGGAACAGTTGTGAACTGGAATTACTACATGCAAAGAATATATATTGTTAAGTAGGAAAACTTCTCCGCAGCAGGAGTGGCTCTATCACAACGCAGAAGGAAACAGCTTCGCATGCGCAAAATATCTGTCACTAAAGTTTGAAGCCGCCCTCGAAGTTCGAAGGTCAATTTATCAAGAGTTTATAAATCGAATATCGTTTTAAATTTCTTTAAACTTTAAAGGAAAAGGAAATATTTTTTTTCTTGCAAGTAAATTAATTAATGAATTAGTTATTTTGAGTAAAAAAAGTAAGAAAATTCAAGTTTAATTTATCGCGAAACGTCGAAAAAAGTTTTGTCAAAGAACGTTTCTTCTTAACACATGTTCCTCAGTTTCCTGTATACATCGCGACAAGCGTCTAGACTCCAGACCTCACTTTTGCTCATCGCCTGGGTTTCGGAATGACAGAGGGAAAAAGGGAATTTCATCCAAGCGCTCACAATTGCTCACGTTCGAAGACCGCGTGCTTACGTTGCTATCGCTTTAAATGCTGATAAATATGTGTTAGTGGTGCTATATTTACTTAGCTTAGTTTTCTTAAAAATAAACTGGCTAATTTTATTCTGTATATTGTGTAAGATTAAATGTGTATAAAATTTCCATTTGTAAATTGTGCAAAAGTTTGTCTGAATGCAAATATTTCGCATATTTATATTATCCAATATGAGCAGGCGATCCCATGCCAGCAGGCTAATTAATTTTGGATAATTAATTGTTAATTACATTAATTTATTTATCATCTATGTAATGGGTAAATAAGGGCATTATCGGACTTTTGTATGAGGAAAATGAAGAGTTTTGCTTTTCATTAGCAGCTTTGATTTATGAATGTAAAAACCCTTCTTTGTATGAGATTGAAACTTTTTCAAAGCTATACAAGCATTTATTTTATTTAATATTTTTCTTATCTTACGCTTATTCTCTTCTAATTCATTCAACTAATTGACTTAATTACCTTTATGGATGTTATTTACATTTTAAGAGCAGGTAGGTACTGTTCTGTGAAATGACAATTAGATAAACCATGGACCGTTTTATTATTTCAGAAGACACGCTAGTATTTTCTGAAGACATATTCACATTAATTTCAAACACACACGATACGCTATAGACTAAAATTCCCTGTACTCAAAATCCCTTTTCCCTTCTTCATTTCCCAGAGAAGGGATAAAACTGGTTATGAGCAAAAGTGAGGTTTGGAGTCTAGACGCTTGTCACATCGCGGAGGGAGAAATTCTCGCCGCGAATTTTCCCTCCGCTTTGCAGCGGCGTAATAGCAAACTGGTTTATATTACGTCTGTGGAACCTTTTCTTCTTTACATAGACTTTCTTTGCTACATGCGCGAGTTTTGTGTAGATTCTTTGCTTGAATGTCAACAACGGAAAATAAGGGGATCTGGTATGATTGTCGAAGTGGATGAAAATGTTCATGAAGAGAAAAAACAGTACGAGACGGATTCTACCACAACAGTGGATCGTTGGTGGAGTTTGGTGTGAAACAAACGAATGTGTTCCTTGTGAAGGTGTCAAACCGATCCGTGAATATTATATTAGAAGCAACTAAGGAAAATATCGAAAAAAGGAACTACATTATATTCCGATTCATGGAAATCCTATTGCACTGGAAAACTGGAAGAGGAAAGTTTCGAACATTTCAAGGGGAACCATAAATACAATTTTGTCGATCCGGAAACTGAAACGCACACACAAATAGAAAG
>KK119058.1:203174-213211 GCA_000611955.2 Stegodyphus mimosarum | reverse complement strand
AGCTCCAAATAGCGAAATAAGAAACACACGGAAGCGCATCATCTGGAAAGTTATCTCGCGAAATTTATGTGGAGAAGGGAAACGAAAGATCCGTTTAAATAAAAAACGTTTAAAAAATATTAAAATGTTTGTGCCTCCAAAGTAAAAAATTCTTAGATTTTGTTAAAATTTTTTATGTGTATACTGTCTGTTGTCGCCAATAAAGTCCACTTTGCGAGATTTGCGGCGGCGAAATGAAAAAGTACCCTGATGTGATTTAAGCCCATTTTGTCATTTCATAGTTAGAAATTGTTGAATGTCTTAAATTCTAAATTTTACTGCAATTCCAACTTATCTGTCGCAAGCATTATGCATTTTGGCAAAAAATTAGAGCATGAATGGTTTCACCATGTAGTGAAGATGAACGTGAGCGCTTTCGATCACCGTGTAATTTATTTAATTGAATTGTACCGTGTAATTATTTAATTAATTGAAATAGTAATTTATTCATCGTATCATAAGTTTTGTCATTCAAGTACTTTTTTATCATTTATATAAAATAATGCTGATAATGGTTTGTTAATTTTTCATTAATTTTGATTCAACCCTGACACGTTATTCTACCTTTCATTTCAACGGAGTATAGACTATGATTGTTTGACTGTGATATCCTTAAAAAATTTAAAGCTGTGTTTATCTGCTGTAGCTTTCTATCTAAATGAATTAAATAAAAGAATCCTGTTCACGTTTGTAATTACAGGGTATCATTGTGGAGTAGCAATTAGAAAATCGCTTTACATAGGTAATTACGGCAGCGATTCATCAGCTGAACGTAAACAGAATTTAGTATCTACGTTTTCTCATGATTCACGAATTACCTAGAAATGCTCTCTAAAAACTAGGGTTGTAAGATAATTTTGTTTTTAAATAAAACTTCAAAAATAATTTTCCTATTCAGTGCATTTGATATTAGAGGATTCATGTCTTTTGAATTTCGTTTTAACTGTTTCCCGAAGTAGATATAAAAATGCCGCGCAAATTTTATGATCTTAAAAATTCTTTTCTTTTCTTAGAAGTATATTCCTCTAAAATAAAGCCCTTGTGTCTTTGTAACTCTCCATTTCCTAAAATTGTGTCTTGGCATTAATAAACTGAAAACTAAATTTCTCTTTAACCACTGAAGCACCTAAGTATGGTTTATAATCATGAGATTCGATGATAAAATGCTTTGCTTTTATCACCTTTTGTTTTATTTGTCTAACAATGATAATCAAGTGAATATTTCTCCTTGTAAAGGCATTTAAAATATAAAGAAATTCTTAAGACGCGAGTGAGTTTGTTTCCATGAATCAGGACGGTTCAAAATTCAGAGCAGTTCAATTTATAGAGGTTTAGAATGTTAAAGAAACTAAAAACAAATGACAAAGAATAAGAAATTCTGCAAACGAAACTAAACTGTGGTAAAATTATTTGGAATTTAATAGTAAAAATATTTGTTTCAAATGATATTTAAATATGTAATATTAATCTAATTTTCCTCTTTAAACTGCGTTCCTGTGCTTTGGGCGACTTATCGTTTTTGTACTTAGCTAGAAATCTGGAACTCTTATTGAACTTTCACAGGGGCAGTTTACAGTCACAATTGACATAAACCGAATTCCCTTCTTAGGCAAACAAGCCTTATCATGTCAAAGAAACTAGCGTAAGAATTTTGACGCTAGTTATAGAGAAGAAAACACGAATTGACGGACGATTTCGCTTTGCCAGTTGCACATCTGCATAAGTGCAAATTTTCCTTCTCTGATTGGTCCTACCTGATTGGACTTTTATGCCTTACAGTAGTGGTAATACAAATGCTTAAATATATACAACATAAAAGCAGATTTAATGTCTACACAACCTCGTTGCAACAGCTTGCGATCGCTAAGCTCAATTCCAACAAGACACTTCTCACAGCCAGGACTATCAACAGGTGAATTCCTCATTCATGAGATAAACTATTTTTTGAAGTGTTAACCAAGTTTTGTTTAACACATCAAAAAATAGTTTGGTTAATTTAGGAAGAGAAACAGTTTTGGTCCAAAACTGTTTCTCTTCCTAAATTACATATTTGACTTGTTATAAATATTCCATCTAATTTGCCTACTTGTAAGGATGATGAAAGAAATAAAAGTTGCTGGAAAGAATTAACATAAAATAATTTCAGATATAATATAAAGTTTACAAACTTTAGCATTCTGATTTCTGAAATATAATATTTTAAACTCTGCATACGGTTAAACAGGCATGAACACTTACGTTAAAATATAAACTTTTATTTTATCCTAGTATTACTCTCAAAGAACATTCCGAATGAATTTGGATAGACACAATACTACTGGACTACATTCACGAAGTCATTTTACTCATCTTTACCGGATGAGTTTCCATAAATACAATGCAACGGCAAGAAAGCGGAAAGAAAAAAATTCTTAGCGTGATGAAGAATCTCTCCTGCCCCGCCTTTTCAATAAAAATGCACAGAATTATAAAAATTGTTAAAAAAAGCTGTAGTTTACAAAAACGAAGGGAAAATAAACAAGAATTTATGAAATGAAGATGCGCGGGATATTGTTCGGAGAACAGCCTTGACGCCAAAAAGGGAGAAACAGCTTATTGTGATATGGCAGGCAATGGTTGTCATTCGATGACGTACTTCCTTTAGGCAGACAGCCGTAATACTTTTCCCTTGCTAAGGGATTATCTGTAGTATTTATTATTGTAGTATAGTAATTAAAGGGAGAAACAGCTTATTGTGGTATGGCTGGCAATGGTTGTCATTCGATGACGTCCTTCCTCTTGGTAGACAGCCGTAATACTTTTCCCTTGCTGAGGGATTATCTATAGTATTACTTATTATCTGTAGTATTTATTATTAGTATTTATTACTGTAGTATTTATTATTGTAGTATTTATTCTGTAGTATTTGATTATCTGTAGTATTTACTTCCGTTAGCATGATGAAATGTCGCCCATACCCTTAAAGAAGCCAAGTTGGCGCAACCAAGGCTGTTCTACGAACAATATCCGATGCGCGAAAATCATTTGAAAAACTCATTGGCAATTAAAATAATAGGTGCGAAGTACGCACACCAATTTTAGCTTCACAGTTGCTAACTATATTTTTTATCATATTTGTATTCTATTTTTATTTACAGTTGCTTTCAAGAACATTTTCACAACTTTCTGCTGGAGTGTTTCAGTAGAATAATTTGTTCTCCACAATGAGAATACATACCATTAAATCTCTGGAAAAAAATAAGCATATTTTTAATGAAATAAAATGAAGGATGAATTGCATCAGTTCAGGAATATAAGAGAATGTTTTATTTATGTTATGTATGCATTATTTAGCTTAGTTTTTGTTGTAAAGATTATATACACTTTTTTTTTCACAAATAAGGAAAAACGTTGACAGCTGAGTTATTATCTGTTTTTATAGGTAATGATCATATTGTTACGTGCGTACGGGTTCGTTATATATTGAATGCACAAGTCGTTAAAAAGTCAAAAAAAATTTATTCTTTCCACAAGAAATAAATTAAAATGCTGAAATATTTCTTCACAAATCTTCGCATAATAACACAATATCTCAAACGTTTAGCAAAAACTCAGTTCAAAACAGATAAAATAGTTCTATCTCACAGCGAAATCGCTACAATCAATACAGCATTAAGTAAACAAACAGCAGTTCGCTTTTTACAGCTACAAGTATAACAGCAACAACAACAACTAACTAACTAACTGAGATGAGTCAGTCAGTCAGTCAGTGATTTTATAGCCGAATTATTGCAAATAATGCAACTTTACCGGCTCAATGACAAAATTTGCCTAAAAAGGCCACAAGACGTTGAAAGTCCAGACAAATAAAAAATAAAAGAGTAAAGGTCAAAAGGGAAGCCACAAGTGGCAAATACAAGACGACTGAAAAGATATACAATGCATAATAAATATAAAATATACAAGTTTAAATACGATACAGTATCATGAGTTACAAAACAGTTAATGTAAATTGAAAAGTATAAGTAAGGTAGGCACCAAACATGTACAGGATATTAAACATTGTGTGAACGGAAACCAGTCATGAATTTTTATTACGTGGGGAAGTTAGCACTCCGCGTGAGGAATGCTGCAAGTGCACGAAGGTCAACGTCCTCTTCAAGGATGATGTAATCAAACGTGTTGAAGTGCTTCAGTCGGTCACAATTTATGGCTTTATCGAAGAAATTTTTGTTCAATTTGTGCAGATATTTTTCCATAGTTTCAATTTGTAGATCCTTATGTAGCATATCGTTAGAAACATAAAAGTGAACTCCGGTAATTAATCTTAAGAATCTATTTTGAATAATTTGAAGAATTTTAATATCCTTTGCCTTATAGGCTGCCCATGCGGGTGAAGCGTATGTCATAATTGGACGAATAATAGCAGTGTATATGTGACGTTTTTTATAAAGGTCTAGTCTTGAATATTTTCCAAGTAAGGGAGTGAGGCTGTTAATTACTCCTATGGTCTTCTGTTTAATTTTTGCAATATGATCATTCCACTTAAAGGAGGTGTTCAGCACGATACCAAGGTACTTGGCTTTGGTGACAAGTGGTATTTTTTCATTAAATAATTTCAATTCACCATAGAATCCTTTGCGTGCATATCTTCTCCGGATGAGTAAAAGTTGAGACTTTGATGCATTAATAGCAATACGCCACTTGGTGCACCACGATTCAATGGAAGGCATAAATTTTTGAAGTTTTAATACTGCATGTTCAGCCCTAATGGATCTGACAGCCACTGCAGTATCGTCCGCATAGCAGCCGATAAAGCAGCCGCTAATCAGATCCAGGGGCGGAAAATCTGACACATAAAAGAGATAAAGAAGGGGTCCTAAAATAGAACCTTGTGGAACAGAAGCTTTAATATTCCTGAGACTTGAGTGTTCATTTTCTATGGAAACAAAAAATTTTCTATTTGTAAGAAAGGAGTATAGTAACTTGATCATTTCCGGTTCAATGTTTAAGGAGATAAGCTTGTAGATGAGCCCCTCATGCCAGACGCGGTCGAAGGCTTTCGCCACGTCTAGCATGAGTAAGGCTACACAAGATTTGTTATGCAGAGCATTTCCAATAAATTCAGTTAGCCGAACGAGCTGTTTAACAGTTGAAAGGTTTTTCTGAAATCCAAATTGTTCCTTGGGTAAAAGATCGAAATAAGTTTGAAGTCTGTTCATAATAATTCGCTCGTAAATTTTGCCTAGACCAGGCAAAAGGCTGATAGGTCGGTAACCTTCTGGCTTCATATGATCTTTGCCAGGTTTAGGAATCAGGATAATTTTGGCTTTTTTCCAGCAAACGGGAAAATATAAATTTGTAAGGCATGCGTTTATGATATTTACAAATCTGCATAGAACATTAGTAGGGAGATGTTTGATTGCAATGTTTGTAAGCTTGTCGTGCCCTGGGGCTTTTTGATTCTTGAGCTTCTTGATAATATAAATAACTTCTTGAGGTGTTGCAAATTTAGGGCATCTATGTACTGCAGGTGCATTAATCCAGTCAGAGATATAATGGTTGACATAATTAGTGAATTCTGGGTCATTTGGTGACTCATTAGGCGAAAACTGAATTTCGAGATGATCAGCATGGACCTCAGCTTTTTCTAAGTTAGTGAGAGCAATTCTTTGTTCCCCATAAATGGGTTTATTTATCGTAGGTTTATTTTTCAGGCGCTTAGTAAAATTCCAGAAGGAGTTGTCAGGCGCGTTGAAATTAAGTATTTTTTCATCCCAGATTTCCTTGCGATGATCTGCAATTTCCTTTTTAATTTCACGATTAAGTTTATTAAGTTGTCTTTTTAATCCAGGGTCCCATGATAAATTCCATCGTTTTCGTAGTTTATTTCTGGTTTTCATTTTTTCTCGAATGCTTGTTGGTAATTTTCCAGTAAATCTATCCGCCGGGACGCTATGCGTTGCATTATCATACGCATGCATAATAGTATCTGTGAGCATGTTGATAGCTCTATCAATGTCGGTGTTATTCTTCAAGGGAAGGAAGGGCGGGTTGTAATTGTATAGAATTTCAGTAAATTTGATCCAATTAGTAATCTTTTTTAAGCAGGGTTTTTCAGTTTTGGAGATTCCAAGAGTGCCAATAACCGGAACGTGATCAGATGTCAAGTCAACTTTAACTTCTAAGCACATAGGAATCGGTATGGTTGTAAGTACAATATCCAAAATATCTCCTTTGCGTGGGTTTGAGGGAAGATAGGTGAAGTCAGTTGGAGCATAGAAGTAGATAGGATGATTTAATATAAATTCAAGCAGTTTTTTACCATTATTATTGGTGCGTCGACAGTTCCATTCTTGATTTTTTGAATTTAAGTCCCCAGCTAAAATTACTGGTTTATTAGCAGGTAATAGGTCTAAAAGTATCATAGGATCTAAGATGTTGGATGGTGGAAGATACATGCAAGAGAAGTAAATAATTCCGTAAACGGGAAGGTAGACAGAAGCAGTGACAATTTCGTGTCCATTCCTACGTATCGTAGAGATTTGGCAGGATTGAAGAGTGGCTTTTACATAAATTGCAGCACCTCCGCCGCGGTGTGTCAACCTGTCACAACGATAACATCTATAGCCAGAGATGTTAATATTTGTGCCTGGCGTAGCAAAAGTTTCCGTTACACACGCTATGTCAATATCATAGCAGCTTAAGAAGTTATGAAATTCAGCAATTTTATCTTGAATGCTACGCGCATTCCAAACTACGAATTTGGTAGGGGGGCGTTTAAGATTTGGACCCATTATTTAATTCTGTCTTGGTGTTTTCTTGACACTTGTTGATTTGCTGCATTTGCTGAGTCAACTGAAACCCAGCAGTTTTAATCACCGAGACGAGCTCCGCTAAATCGGCAAAAACCTTTTTAGCTTCGCTTAATGTATCAGAATATATGCCAGTTGACAGGGCTTTAGCATATGATTTGTTCTCGACCACCCGGTTGCTGAATGTTTTTGGCTGATCGGTTTTAGGTTTTGGAAATTTCTCACACCCTCGAAACGAGGCCGTGTGAGAATTTCCGCAATTTACACAAACAGGAGTGAAGTCCTTATCATTTTTGACTGGGCAGTCATTAAAAAAATGTGATTCGCCACACTTGACACATTTAGGGGAATAATTACACCCTAATTGGGTGTGATTAAACCCCTGACATCGGAAGCATTGTAATGGACCTTGGCGTCCTTTATACTCTTGAATTTTGACACAAAGATCACAGAGGAATTTTTCATTGTAAATTTTCTTTGACTGCACTGTCTTAGGCAGTGTTACTATGAATATAGGGAGGGGAAAAACCTCACCATTCCTTCTTTTAGTCATTTGCTTTATATGCTCAATGACATAACCTAACTCTTCAAGTCTTGTTTTTATTTCATCAATTTCAGTATCTTCATTAAGTCCTTTTATCACTGCCTTAATATTCCTGTCTTGAGGAAGAATAAAAGAGTGATGTTCTATATTAAATTCTCTCAAGACTTTGACGATACTTCTATAATTATCTGCATCAAAAGCAGTAACTTTAATCTTTCCATTAATTCTTTGTCCAAAGAATTTTAATTTCCTAGCATGAAATTCAGTGCAAATTTCCGACCATTTCATGGTGGTGGGTTTAAGTGTAATCGGTGGTAGTTTAGGGGTTTTCCCTGAATTTTCAGATACATTTGGTGTTTTGTCATTGACATCATTTAAGTTGGAAGTGTCCATAATGTCTTCCTCGATGTTATTCATTTTATGTACATCAGTGGTTGTGTTATGAATATTTTTATCTTCAGAAGTAATATTCTGAGATTGATTCGAATTTAGTTCCACATGAGTTGATAACTTGACTTTTTTAAGTGCATTCTTAGTTGTGCGAGTGCGCACTGTTTGATCTCCTCGACGTTTAGTCCTAAACACCTCGTCTGAACTAGTGTCTTGATCCAATGGAGTTTCAGGAGCATGATCATTATTTAATGTAATTGGGCTACGAGCCCGTGCATTTTCACTGAAAGATAAATTATCTGAGTTTCTGGTATCTGAAACAGCAGTTTCATTAACACGAAAATTAGCATGTGAAAAATCAATGCTCAAGGCTTTAATCATATCATGAATGTTAAGTAGAAATTTGAATAATTTCTCCTCAGTGTCAGTAAATCCATTTTGTTCTTTGATCTGTTCAAGTTCAGTAATTTGCGCAGAAACTGCCTCAGTAAGCTTCTCCATCGCAAAGAAAACAAAAATCCAGCGCCCAAGTAATTCGCAGAAAAACCTACGGCCCGGAATCCGACCTGCTCAATGGCAGTCGGACAGACGGATCAGTAGGTAATGGAATTTCACTTAATTTCTTCGAAACTTAAGCAAAACTATTATCAACCAAATTCTCTAAATTAAATATTATTACTTACCCCACCTTTGAGTGTTCCAAAGATTTCCGAAAAACAAATTATGAATTTTACACCAGGTGGTTCACACAATTTCTCAAAACGATACACCAATAACTCAAAAGATTGTGTTTCGAATAAGCAAGTAAACACAACTGCAATACGAATTGTTTATACTGAATCAACTGAGATGAGCTGTTTGAGTTCGGCTTTTATAAGCTTTTTAATTGTCAGTAGAACAATCTCAATTTTTCTAGATTTTTCTGGATGGCAACAGTAATTACGAGATATTTATTTATTAAGATATCTCTTTTATTTTTATAGCTATTTTTTTTTCGACGCAGCTGTCTTTTCAAAAATCGTCTGCGTTGCACGGGGAAATAAAAAGGAATTTTAATTGCAATTCTAAATAAATAGCCAAATAAATGTGAAATTCGTAACATTGCCCCCTTCACAAGGACTGCACGTCCCGGGCAGTACAATCCTTGGACAGGAAGCCAAACTTACAACTTATGCCTCAGTGTTATAATAAACATTACTTTTTAATAACAAATTAAATTCTATCCAACGCTAAATACCATTCAAATACTATCAAATACTAAGTACAAACACTATCAAATACAAATGCTATCAAATACAAATACTTATCAAATGCTAAACAAATACAAATCAAATACTAAATACAAATAGGACCATGGTCTTATACTATTTACATTATTATTTACAACTATATACACTACGTACTATGGCCATAGTAATGAACTAACCTGTCGTAATGAACGACTTTAGGTTTAGAGTACGATGACTTACGTATCCGAACCACGACGTCGTTTAGCCTGTTTAGGACTGTGTAAGGACCATCCTAAGGTGACTGTGGTTTCGGAGAAAGTCCTTTTCGAAGAGTCGGATTACATAACCACACCTTGTCTCCTTCGTTGAAACAATGGCCAGTAGCTCTCGTGTCGTAACGGGTGTTCATCTTGTTCGTCGCCAAGCTGACTCGCTTTCGTACAGAACGGTGCTTCACTTCAAACCGGACATGGACATCTTGGATGTATTCCTCAGGCGATGAAGGCGCATCTGCAAGGCGGTCAGATAAGAAATCACAAGGCAGACGAAGATCACGACTGATGAGCATCTGGGCTGGAGAATTACTGGTGGTCTTGGGGTTTCTCTTCGATCTCAGTATGATTTCGGCAACTTTCTGAGCAGTGTCTTTCAGACGACACGTCGGCGTTTCGTGGTGAAGATCCTTTCTGAGGATCGATAGTCATGGCCTCAAACGCTGAAAACAGTTTGTTGTTTTTGAAGTCTAAGGAAAAATTATATTTCCTTAAAAAGTCCAATCCTAGTATGCAGGGGTCTGTAATATCCGCCACATATGCTGTGTGATGGTAGGTGGCACTTCCAAAGGTGATGTTCACATTTAACTTTCCTTCTACATCAATTTTCTCGCCTGACGCAGTCTGGAGAGTAACACAGGATGGCGTCCAAATCAGTTTTTCCTTAAATTTTTGAGCTAAATCCTTCCGAATTATGGTAACATTAGCTCCTGTATCAATGATCATACTGCAAGGAACTCCGTCGATATGCCCATTAATGGATAGTCCA
>KK119058.1:180829-201481 GCA_000611955.2 Stegodyphus mimosarum | reverse complement strand
AGTAGATGGCAACAGTAATTACGAGATATTTATTTATTAAGACATCTCTTTTATTTTTATAGCTATTTTTTTTCGACGCAGCTGTCTTTTCAAAAATCGTCTGCGTTGCACGGGGAAAGAAAAAGGAATTTTAATTGCAATTCTAAAGAAATAGCCAAATAAATGTGAAATTCGTAACAATATAATACAAAAGGAAGATGAATTTCTTTTTTAGCTAAGCATAATAAATAGAAAAGATGTAGTCGTCACTCCAAATTATGTAAAGTGAACTGAGACGCTGCTGTCTAAAACTCAACAAATAATATGCATGCTGAAAGATGTAGAAAATCAAGTTTTATATTCAAAAACAAAGCTAGACCTTCTACAAAAAACTTACAATTATATACCCAGTTTTTACTAGTTTCTCTTCATAAATTTTAAATGAAAATCTGGGTAAAAAAATTCAGCTGCAACGATTACTCTTTATGAGGTAACCTTCAATTATGCAACATATTCTTCAGTAACAGTAGCTACGGTAAGAGAATATGACCGACCATTCTTGTATCAGAAAAAAATGAAACCAAGGGAAAAAATAGGTTTTAGCTTTGTCTGAAGAGGAGAGAAAGCTCCCACTGGAATACAAGACACCAATTAATTTTAGATTCTTGACGTTGAGAAGGAATCTACTCAGAATATAAATGGGTGATATATGATATTTATTCTCTGAAGAAAAAACACGAATTTAATAACAGCAATTCTAATTTTTATAAAACATTTTGTACCCACATAACAATTAGAATATCTGAGAAGTAGATTTAATGCATTACTTTATTCGTCTTATTTTGAATTTAGAAACTATAAAAATAAATTTAGAAACATACTATTAGAAAATTAATTGCTGCTTCCACACATAATAGTGTTAAGTCTGCACAATTGCTTAAATTCTCATACATTTTTCTTGAGTTCTAAAGAGCTTCAATAATTAATATGTTATTTCATATTTGAAATATTAGAATACCATTTAGAAGTAATTAATGCCAGACGATAAATTTTGTTGCTTAACATTAATAATCAACAACAATAAGTAATGTTGCGAATTAGAGAATCTGCTTAAGTAACTGGCAAGATCAACAGAAGGACTTGAAATTTTATTGAGAAAAAAAAGTAGATATTACTGGATGATAGATATCTGTAGCTCAAAAAGAAAGAAACAGGTAAGGCAGAATTTATTTTAACATGAGAAGAATTTAGCAGATCACCAATAATAATTACAGAGAGAGTATCCGAAAACAATCGAGCAACACTGAACTAAATAATTAAGGTACTGGTTTACGGCCTCTTGCAGCCTTCTGTTTGCAGGATTACTCAGAGAAGAGCGTAAGAACATCTGAGACCTTCAAGAAAATGTTCTTCCCCACGCTATGTCCAGAAACTTCCAGAATATCTTCAAACTGGCGAGAAATGGGTTCATGTTACCAAGGCCTGATAGGACGATTTCTGTTCATATGTACCGTTCTATCTAAATTATATTTGCAATTCCGGCATTAATTGTCTCAGAATTAAAATATCTCCAACATTATGTCTGAAATAATGCCGTTGTTAAATGAGGGTATATTCTTGTTTTTATTTTTATTTATTGCATGAAACAAAGAAATTACGCTTATTTGCGTGAAGAAAAATTTATAACTTTTCTTTGCAGGTAACCCTCGATTTGCACGATTTCGGAATTAATACGATTGAAGAAAAAGGGAAGAACTTCCATTTACACGTCACTGAATGCCACTTTAACATGAACGGGTCAGACAAATATAAAATTCCCGTTTTGTTTTTCAATATTACAACAACCAAATAGGTATTAAGAGAACAGGCATCTCTCAAAAATGCTTTAGTAAACAACAGGCTAAAAAAAAAGAGAAGATGTATTTATGTGGTTCATCGTGGTCGTAAACGTAAAAGAGCTAAAAAATTCGGCTGTAGTGTAGAATTAGGTGCCTCTTCGATTAACGAAATATTTTGTTCAATTTTGGCGATGTTAAATGGAGCTTAAAACCTGCGGGTTTAACTTTTAACTTTTTAAAATTTAAACGCTTACTCAACCTCTCTTAGTGCCGTGACAAACTAAACTAAGTACTTGCTACTATGAATTAGTTAGAAAGTGAGGAAGGAACTAACTGATTGATCTGACTCCAAAATAATATTAAATTGCTACTGTTTCTTAAATCAATTAACTCACACATAGCAAAGCAAATCATCTTAATAAATCTTACCTAAAAAAAACAGGAAGAAATAAATCTTCTCTGGTCCTCGGTAGAATAGAATACTATTTCTCAACCAAAACATTTAAAAAAATTCACATATATCTATAATTAACTCAAGAATCACAAGTTCATATCCATTAAATCAAAACCTAATAAGCACCAGAGAAGAAATATTCAGACACCAATCAATCAGTTCCATTACAAAAAATCAAGCTCTAGTTCTAACTTTCCTGGCACCTAAAACAAACATTTAAATATTCATTAAAATGTGGTTAGTACATATTTGCTAAAAAACAGGGCGCGTTGTAAGTACCCTAAAATGCATAAACATTTTGCAATACCCCAAGCAAAATCTGCATGTTTCTTAAAAGCCTCACGGCTCAAACAAATGGAGTGACTGAACAGACCAACTACGTTACACACAAAAAACAAATGCAAGTAATAACATAAAATCAAACTCATTTATTAATATCTGGGATAAATTTATGGGAGAGCTGGCCAGACTACACTTACATAAAAATGCGATTAATATTCTACATTAAATTTCCTCAAGAGTCATATATCAAGATAAAATTTTGTAGTTTAACGTAATAACTATTACTTAGAATAACTAGAGCATTAAATGAATCATTTAAACTGAATCTCACACAAACCAATATAGAAATTACCATTAACATAAATTTCATATTTTTGACAATAATTTTAAATTCTTCTAAGACACAAACAATCCTTTTCTTTTTGTTTTTCAAATAAATTTTCTCTTTCTCCTCAAATTAAGCAAGATTAATTTAAATTACAATACTTAAAAAATACTATAATCTTACAAATAAGAATATTAAGTAACTCACAGTAAACAACCGGTATTTCATCATCATAGGCTATAGGCGACGTCATCATAGGAAGCTATAAGCTGCAGATGAATTCTACTTCTCGCATCAGTTTCCGGAAAATTCTAAGTTTAAGAAAAATGACCTCTTGTAGAACCATAATGAAGAATAAATTATTAATCATCGGCAATCAAAAAATTCTGAACTATTAAAGTTGAAGTAGAAACAAGGGAATATACAAGATGACACTCAGGTATTTCAGCTGCAATTTTCAACCAGAATCGGCAGACCTCCATTTCGCAGGAAAAAAACCCTCGGAGAGGGCTCGGAAAAGATCGTTCTAAGAGCTCTACCTCTCGCATCAGTTTCCGGAAAATTCTAAGTTCATCGCATCTTCAAGCCACCCGCAAGGGCAAAAGCTCGGCCGCGGAGCAAAAGCCTTCTCTGCTAATTCTCTTCTCTGTATCAAAACTTATCTCCTAAATTCCGGCGAACATAGCCGCAGCATAGCAAATCTCTTCAGCTAAAAGCCGAGTCCGTCCACAGAATGCAAGCGCAAGCCACCCAAGCCAGGTTAAGCTTGACCGCAGGGCCAAAGGCCCTATCTGCTAATTCTTTTCTCTGTATTCAAACTCAAAAACTCTCTCCAAAAACTCCAGACTCCAGACTGCATAATGACTTCAAAACTCGCGCAACAACCGAGGAAAACTCGGTTTCTCCTCCCACTTATAATTATAGGTCCAAAAGTTACACAAAATTAAACTCTTGCCAATCCGGGACTTTTAATATAATTTAACAGGACAAATTCAAACCCCCAAACGAATCAAAAGTAAGTCATTGTCTACAGTAGCACCTGCGAAAACTGGAAACTAAAAATTCGACCCCCCTTGTTAACAAGCGTAAAATCTAAGTAGAAACAACAAAAAACTGCCCCTTCAATATCCAATTTACAACCTTTCCCTTTCTTCCGAAGCTATAAGCAAGGCAACATTCACAAAGCTGAAACGTAAGTGAACAGCGGGAGGCCAATTACTATAGTCACTTTTACTGCTTGGTAACAAAGACAAGGGAACAACGATATACTGCCCAGAGTTGCAACTGTCATCTTAAAAGGCTATTCCCACAGATGTTACATCCGTTAAAAGACGCTTCCCTTTCTGCGTTAGAAAATTGAACCGTGGAAGGAAAAATAATTGCTTAAAGATTTTAAGTACGCGCTTTACAAATATATATATATATATATATATTCAACACGCTCTTCAAACTTTCAAATTCAAAAAACTCAAACACAAATACAAATAAAATACTTAAATCATTAAAAACACTTAAATTTTGCGATCCAGAATTCGCGACACAACAGCAATGAAACTCCATTCCTGGTTACCATGTTAGTTTTAACTTGGTTTTATCTTTCATTGCCGTCGCCTTACGGTTGGCGTAACTTTATTTTAACCTTACATGACGTTATCATTCTCCTGATTTTTTTAAAGTGAAAATAGATCCATGTGTACAAGGACAAAGTCAAGGCAGTGCAAAGTGCCGAGTTTGTGCAATTTTTTTTAAGTAGATCGGTGGTGCATGGACACAGACTTTGTGCATTTCTTTGACTTCTTATTTTGGTTCTGTGTAGCGGCCATCTTCAAATTGTGCCTTCCTGGAGCGGATCTTGACGTCAAAAACTAATCGCCAAAAAAACAAAGGGCACCCAGTTGTAAACTTTTACCAAAAAGGTCAATGTTTTGCAGAACTTTGTTTTCGTTCAAATCAAACTTTATTTTTTCAAAAAGTATGCAAAGTATAGAATCTTGTTGAAGCAGTGTAGTTTTATTTAAAATTATGCTATATGTACGAACCTTTTTATTTTACAAAAAATAAGAATACTGATTCATATGAATTTGTTAAATATATATTTTTTTAAATATGAATTGTGGATTCGAATTGCATGATAACAATTTGCACACATTTTCGGTGAACTGACCTACGGTGTAAATTGAAGTTTATCTGTATTCTAAATTCAAACTAAATGATGGACTGTATGTGATTAAAAAAAACAACTCTATTTTTTATAACTACCTAGCAAATATTCTTAACAAATACTTCAGCAACATTTTTTCGCTTTGTTTGATTTTATTTTCCATTCAAATAAAGAATAGCATTTCTGATAACTTTACAAAGCAGGAATTCTGTTCAGTTGACAATATGAAACATTATGTAAGCAAATAGAGTGTATAATCAAGAAAGCTGAGTATGAAATTCTTGAGTTTCTTTGATTTAAATTTGAAAAAAGTCTTTTCATATGAAACAGAATCTGAAATTCCTATTACACTTTCCTTTTCTTGTTTCAAAGAATAGAATACTAATAAGTGCTTATTTTTTAATATAAAGAGACAATAAAAACTGGTATTTCATTCGGAGGTAAAATGCAAGCGTGAATATAATATCAACCTTCAAGCCATCTAGGAACTAAAAAAGAACAGAAAGAAAAAATACTTGTTTCCATATCACAACGCAGAAAACATCAACTGTAGCTCGAAATAGGCTGTTCAGAGTTTCAGCAAAGTCATAATAAGCACAGAAAAAAAAAACTATTACGTCAGACTGGTGAATAATTCATTAACGCTGAGCAGCTCGTTCGATCGGAGAATCTAACAAGGTGATTAGTGCTTTGATGTATTAATGGATTAATTAAACTCTCATTTTAATTTTAATTAGTCGAAAATATCCTAGAAATACTTTTTTTCTTTCAGAAAGATGCTATTGAACACAGAAATCAAAGCGAAAGTTTACGTTTACTTTGGCAAGAAGGAGTGAGAATGAAAGGAGAGCCAAAATTTATTAAATTGGATCTTCAATTATTTTTTCGTTCTGAATCGATGCTTAAGAGAAAAGGACTTATGTTTGAAGATTAAGTAGTGTGTTTGCAACTGCTGATTACTACTTTAAATCGTTAAGACGTATAAAAAAGCAATGAAAGAATATTATTAATAGTTGGCGTCCTAGTATTAAGCGGCGCTTTAAATATAGGTTGTATCTAAATAGCTACCTACTGATTTACTTATTATATCTATTTACGATATATCTGTTTATTTATCTGCTTATCTTCTCTCTCTATCTACCTTTCTCACTTTCTACGTATGTCTGTACAATGAATGGCTAACATTTTAGAGGTAACCTTTTGTTAACAATGACAAGTCTCTTAGTGACATTTAAAAGCGTTCTGTTATTGAGCCAGCTTAACTAGATTCCTTTGAGTAATAACTGACATTATTTAAATCTGAATTTGTTTATGTGACTTTAAACACTTGCAAGTAGCGAAGTTTCGTTCTGCAGCACAAGCAGTGCCTTCTGCTAAATTTCAAGAGTTAATAAAAAGGCATTTTAAACTTTGTAGGACAATGCCATTTTGATTCAGACTACAGAGATAACTCGCTTGTCAGTCTAATAGGGTCTGAAGGACATTGTTTTAAGTTTTTGTATGTAGAACACTATAATGTAACAGCCAGGAATTGCTTATACACGGTAAGCTTAGCAGGCTTATCTTGAGAAAAATTAAATTACTTCTGTAGATAATATGAAAATGGTTAAAATGAAATATTTGAGTATCTATGAATGAGGCATGATATCTGGTATACAAAGACTCGATTGTAGTATTTCTGGAAGAGCTAATATTCTAGTGTTTTTCGTGCAACAATATCGTCAGCCTTTAGAGGGTGGCAGTAAGCCCATCCCCAAAAAATCCATACGATAAGGCCTCTTTCTGTCAGAAATTAAAAGAAATGAAAGGCAATCAAAATCGCTGAAAGAGGAGGATTCTATTCTAAATGAAAGGCAATTCACACAATTTATTCGCAGCAACAGAAAGTTAAAAGCATAACACATTGCAGCTCAGCTTATAAGGTATTTCTCCCGCCTTCTTCGCATGCCTTCGTGGTGTAGTGGTCTGCATGCTCGACGCGTAACCGAGAGGTCCGTGGTTCGATTCCCGGCGAAGGCGTTGCTCATTTTTCATGTCTCCTGCTCCGAAATAACCTAATGTCTCTACACTGGCGCCCGAACTAAAATGATGATTCTCCACCACCGCGATTTGGCGATTGGGTCCCCAAAACCCCAATCGCCCTTTAAAAGAGGGAGTATATAAGGTATTTCTCCCGCCTTCTTCGCATGCCTTCGTGGTGTAGTGGTCTGCATGCTCGACGCGTAGCCGAGAGGTCCGTGGTTCGATTCCCGGCGAAGGCGTTGCTCATTTTTCATGTCTTCTGCTCCGAAATAACCTAATGTCTCTACAAGCTCAATACACAGAGTATACCGGAACTAGCAACGCGAGGGATTACGAAAGGGATAGATTTTAGCAGGAGGAAATCTAAAGGTATTAAACACCAAGACCGTGAATAGTTACCATGCTATCATTGGAAAACTGGTAACATATAAATAGTTATTGAAGGTACAAGAGTGCCAAAGATAGAGTCTGGACTATTTGTAAAATCTTTACTTGATCAGATGAATCTCGTTTCTTGTTCCATCGTGAAGCAGGAAATGATCGCAAATTCAAAATATGGTGCAAAGAGAACATATTCATGATCTTTTATTGCCTAATGATAACTCGTCAAGCTATTGTCAATGACATTATGATCTGAGAGATATTTTCCTGTAGAAGAAAGGGCACCTTGATATAACTAGAAACGACTTTTAACATCATAGGTTACCTTAATATCGTTGCCGGTCATGAACGCTCGTGTCTGCGATTTTCTCTCATTCAAATGGGTCACTCAATAATGCGCCTTGTTGCTGTGCCCGATGTGTCTCAAACTCTGAGTTCTGTTTCCTGATCTCAATGCTTTTGTGAAACTATAGGATGAAGTGGGAAGATTACTTCCATGTTTGGAAACGCCATCATCTTACCTGAACCATCTAACCTTACTCAGTTGTTCTCAGAACTGCTATTATATCAGCATGGCTAGTATTCCTCAGTATTCAAAACTAAAAAATGGACTTTCTGTATGTACTAATGCGGAAGTGAAGTGACGCCAAGATCTAATGTTTGAGTAATGTTTTACTTGTGGGATCTGGAAACTACGAGTAGCAGGAGAATAAGGCGAAAAGCTAGCCGCCATTGATTGAGATTTATTCTGGTTATTCTGTGACATGTATTTTAATGTGTGAATGGCAAGAGTGTCCGTCCGAGTAGAATACGCAAAATTCTCATGTAAGTATAGTTAATTCTGTTAACAGAAGTAATAATAAAATTCATACAGTTGTATGAATGTTTGTGATATGTTTGCGAGTTTTGATTATATTAAGGAGTGTCCCTAAAATTTTGAGTCATCAGTGTATATATACTCGAAGTTCTGAATAGTGTTTGAGATGCTCACTAAGCAGTGAATGAGAATTTTGACTGAATGCATCGAGCAAGAAATTAAGGATAAAAACTTAATAATTTTGTAGGAGCTCTATTTTAGTTGATAAAGTCTTACGCATGAGAACAACTGCATACAGTCTATATAAATTTGAAGTCTAATTACTTATAGTTATTTCATTTAAAGTGTTCTTAAATTTGCCACGGTTCTCTTATCTTTTCCCAGGCTTCTTTTTTCTTTGTTTCAGCTGCATTTCTGAAATTTCTTTGTTTCACCTGCAATTTTGGAAAGAGTTTTAAATAAATATTGATAATGTCCATTTTGTTATTAAACATTCACTTTTGATTGAAATTTAATTATTGAATTGGTAGACTTTGCTTTAAGTACACATGTTTATGTTTACCTTATTTTGTAATTTTTATGATATATATTTGTATCAAAACTCTGAATAAATTATTATTAAAGTTATGTTATTAAAAGCATTCGTAATCGAAAGTTTTATTTAAAAAAAATCTGTTGTGCACACCACATGACTTCCTTGTACGGAATATTAAGTTATACGCATTTTTCCTGCATTTCATTAAGACTTTTGAATTGAATTAAACTAACTTCGTCCACAGCGCATAAACCACAATAGATTAAATTCGTTTTTTTAAAATTCACTATCTTTATTTACTATAGCGATACTCTGGCTCTAGGTTCACTTAACAGCATTACATCTCATTCATTTTATAACTCAGAATGCAAAAAAATTATACCATGTGAAGAATTATCTAATCGTTACCACATATTCTATTCAAATACTATAATAAATCTAAAATGATGTATACAAGAAATTAAACAAATAAAAAGTGAACAGTTTTTCACAGATGCTTCAGCGCTGCTTATCTAATGCGCACGCAATACATTGCTCATTCAACATTGTTCTCTGTCCGAAACAGACTGGCGACAGTATTTTCTGCTATTGTGAAACACTTATTTCCTCGAATTCCGTTAGACATGCATTTATCGTTCAATTAATTCAGTTCTCACTTCGCGGCAAGGCAAAAATAATAAAAACACAAATTATTTTCATTAAAAATTTAAAGGCATATAAAAACGTAAAACATCAAATACAGTCAAAAAATTAAAAAAAAAATTACAATTAAAGTTACAGTCTTTACGCAAAAACAAGCAATTCGGCCAGTGGGCAAGAAGACAGATTTTTCGGTGCACAAAACTGAAAGTTTACTTTCGGTCTCAGTCGGTAAAAAGACACTGAAGGCATAGAAACTGATTTAATTTGTTGTGCACGCTATGCTGAATCAATATATGGGATAATTTAATAACTTGAAACATAATTACAAAATGGACTATGCATAATTTAATTCGCAATAATAGAACAAGACATTACTTTGTTGTTCTGAAGCTTAATTTCACTAGATTGGCAACAAATCAACTATTCTCGTCAATTTCAAATGTAAACAAATATGGGCGCTATGGTAAAAAAAAATTAGACTTAGCTGAAGTTAAAAAAACTTTTAATTTTTTGATGATGTTATAACTTTTGGGCACAGATTAAGTAAAGGCGTAAAAACCTTTAAACCGGAAGAAAAGAACAACATAATTTATTCATTTTTAAATCAATAAAGGCACAATTCACAAACATATAAGAATAAAGAAACTGAGCTGAATAACAGAATGATATATATATATACGTTTGGTTTATATACGTTATATACAACCAAAAAGGGAGGTGCACATCTGCGTATTATAGCAGTTCCACATACAAAATTTCAAAGTTCTGAAGCTATTCGTTTTTGAGGTATGCAAGATACATGCATACATACGTACGTATGTACAGGAGCCACGAAAAAATCTATTCAGAATCCATTTTAAATCAGTTTTATAACTCGTTTGGGGGAAAAAAGTCCTTCATTCTGTAATTACATACAGATTTCAAGCAGAACATCGTTAAATTGCATTCGATAGCGATCAAAATCGATATTTGTTTGAAATATGACACCCGAAATTTTTTATGTTTACAATACTTCCTTTTTACTTCGTACAAGGAAGTAGAAATTAGGCTTAGCCGCACTTAAACAACTTTTGAATTGTTGATAATTCTACAACTATAACATGCAGGTTAATTAAAAGCATAAAAACATTAAGCGGAAGGTAAGCACATTATAATTCAATCATTCTTAAAGCAAAAAAGTGCACAATTTTCAAACATATAAGAATAAACAAACTCAGCTTACTGAGCCGAGTAGCACAGTATATATGTATTGTAGTATATATATATACCGATTGCAACCAAAAAGGGAGGTGCACATCTACATGTTATAGCAGTCCCCCACACAAAATTCCAACGTTCTGACGCGATTCGTTTTTGAGTTATACGAGATACATACATACATACGTACGTACAGAATCCACGAAAAAATCTTTTCTGAATCCATTTTAAATGAGTTTTATGATTCGCTTGGGAAAAAGAGTCATTTATTCTGTCCTTACGAACAGATGTCACGCAAGCATCGTTAAATTGCATTCGATAGCGATTAAAATGTATATTTTCGTTGAAATATGGTACCCGGAATTTTTCGTGATCACAATACTTTCTTCACTTCATACAAGGAAGTGAAAAGATAAATAAAAATAAAGGTAAAATATCTGATGCATACACCCCATAACTTCCTTATACGGAATATTAAATTATACGCATTTTTTCTTGTATTTCATTTAAACTTAGTGGATTGAATTAACTCATCTTCGTCGATAACGCATAAACCACAATAGAATAAATGTAGTCTTTAAAAATTCACTGTATTTGTTTATCATAGCGACACTCTGGCGCTTCGTTCCCTTAATAGAGTTACATCTCATTCATTTTATAACTCAGAATGCAGGAAAATTATATAATCTGGGGAATTACCTAATCGTTGCCACATGTCCTATTCTAATACTATAATAAATCTAAAACGATGTATAAAAGAAATTAAACAACGACAACAAAAAAGAGAAGCAATGTTTCACAGACGATTCAGTATTTCTCATTAAATTAATTCAGTTCTCAGTTCGCGACAAGGCAAAAATATATGACAAATCAAAATATCTGTCTTAAAAATTACGAAGTAAATCTTAAGCACTTATTTCCTCGAATAAATTCCAGAATCCATAAAGCATGGTCTAATTCGCAGTAATAAAAGAAGGCGTTATCTTTGTTGTTGCGAAGCTTAATTTCTCTAGATCGGCAAGAAATCCATTATTTTGATAAGTTTCAAATATAAACAAATATGGCTGCTATAGTAAAAATAATTAGACTTATTCGCATTTAAACAACTGTTAAATGGTTGATAATTCTATAAATATTGCATGCGGGCATAAAAACCTTAACCGGAAGATCAGAACAACATAATTCAATCATAAAAAAATACGCAATTTGACAACATATGAGAATAAAGAACTGACTTCACTGAGCTGAGTAACAGAGTGGGAGTACATATAATATGTACGCTGCTCGACACTGAAAATGCAACACCAAGAAGGAGTGATGAAATTTTGAAAGTGATGAAATTTTGAAAAAAAGGCAGAGACAGCAAGTAGCAATAAGTGATCTTTATTTCAAAATGATAGTCAGAATACAGAGCGAGAACGGCGTCGGCTCAGTAGGATTAGCGATTAGCGACGGAGGACACGAGCACTGTCCCTTTACCATTATGGTTAATCAGTTCAGCACCGTGTCCTACAGTATCTAGAGGAGCCCACGGTGGAGTCCCACAAGAGCCCCACAGCAAGCGTCCACGGCTCAGTAGGATGTAGGACCACCGCGGACGACGATGCACAAAGAAACACGTCTAGGCATAGAGTCAATAAGAGTGCGGATATGTGTCTTGAGGGATGGCTCTCCATTCCCTTTCAACAATTTGCCAAAGTTCGTCTTCTGAACGAGGCAGGGCAGAGTCTGCAAACGGCGTCCAATCACATTCCACAAAAAATGTTCATGTTCGATTGGTGACAGGTGAGGAGAGTACGGTGGCCAGGAAAGCATCTGTATACCTTCCAGAGCATGTTGGCAGATGCGAGCACTGTGTGGTCGGGCGTTTTCTAGCTGAAAAATTGCATTAGGCAGCCCCTGAAGGTAGGGGATTGCCACCTGCCGCAGTATATTATCCAAGTATCATTGGGCCGTCATAGTTCCCTAAATACGAACTAGAGATGACCTGGAATCGTAGGCAATAGCGCCCCAAAACATTATGCCACGTTGACGAGCGGTGGGGCGTTCCACAGTTACTGCCGGATTAGATCTGTCTCCACGTCGACGCCACACACATATGCGGCGACTGTCACTGGATAAACGGAAGCGTGACTCATATGACAACACGACGTTTCGCCATTCTATCATCCACATTGCTCCAGTCGTTGGCACCATTCTAAACGTTGGCGTCTATTCTGTGGGGTCAATAGGAGTCTTCTTAACTGACGCCGTGAGTGCAGGCCACGTTCAACCAATCGACAGAAAATGGTTTACGTCGACACGGGAACATCCAGGGTATCTTGCACATGCTGCAGAATCGCGGTACAAGTGACTTGCGGGACCGCCACAGCTTGTCGGCAGATGCGTCGATCCACGCGTGCTGACGTCACTCTGGCTGCACCTAAACCCCTCCTTCTTCCCACATTCCCTTGTTCCAACCATGTTCGCCATAGCCGATGCACCGTGCTCGCATCCATATGGGTATCAGCAGCAATTTGACGTAAGGACCAACCCGCCCTTCTCAGTCCGATCACCATACCCCTCGTAAAATCGTCTATCTGCTGGAAGTGCCTTGGTTGACGGCGGCCTGGCATTCTCTCCTATTACACGTATCCACCGGGACAAAAACCAACTTTCTTCGATAATTCGTCTAGCAGAAATAACGACACGAATATTGCCCATTCTGCACGCTCCTTCTCTTATATCTTACTTCACGTGCGTCGGAGAGCTGCGCATTTCACATCATTCGCATAATTCAGTGACGTGCGTCTGCTCTAAAATTTGCATAAATTTCTGACCACCCGTTCTTGGTGTTGCATTTTCAATGTCCTGCAGTGTATTTATTAATGCTAGAATTATATATATATATATTTATATACTTTTGGTGCGGTCGATTGCAACCAAAAAGGCAGGTGCACACCTACATAGAGTCCTATATATGAAATTTCAACGTTCTGAGGCTACTCTTTTTTGAGTTATGCGAAATACATAGGTACAGACCACGAAAAAAATCTCTTGTGAATCCATTTTAAATCAGTTTTATGATTCGTTTGGGAAGATAAGATTCCTTTATTCTGTGCTTACGTACAGATGCATCGAAAAGCATCCTTAAATTGCATTTGATAGCGGTCAAAGTGGATATTTTCGTTGAAGTATGGTACCCGGAATTTTTCGTGATTACAATACTTCCTTTACTTCGTAGAATTAAGTAAAAATGCGTTACTATAATATTTTAGAAAAACTAAAAGTTAGAAACACAATATATATTTATGCATTTCCTTTTTTCTTCGAAAGTGCTTTTTGCACCTTTCTATTTTTATAATTTGCAAATTCTAAGGGCAAAGAGGGGGGAAAATTTTTACTCTAGTTTGTCATGAAATACATATATGTTTAATCTTGCTAAGTGTCATGTTCCCTTATACTCTCAATTTAATACAAAGATATTCGTACGTGGCTTTATGACGCGAATTTAATTTTCGAAATATTTAATGAGGGATTAATCATTTAACGAGCATTTTGAAAAACTATTTAAAATTTAGAATGACTGTAACCTTTCTGAGTTTTCGGCTGCATGGCCTACTAAAAATGTGTAAAATGTCCACAAAAGCAAATTAAAGAGCCGAATATTATATTTAATATATATTAATGATAATAATATAACCTGGATATTTATTGTGTGCAATAAAATGACTTTTTAATAAATAATAAATTTATTAGGGGGAAAAAGATGTAGGAGAGATAGGACAATAATATTTTTAATGCAAACATTGAGCCTGTATTTTGTACCATAAATGAGTAAAAATAAAAAAGTTTCTTGAAGAGCTCAAGGTTTTTCCATGGAGAATCAAGAATATGTATATCATAAGATTCTGAAAATTCGAACTATGAAAAAGGAAAACTTCGATGAGACACGGCTAGCTCCTTTCAATATACTTAGCCTGCAGTACTTTGAAAAGTATTGTTGGTTTCGGAGTATGGAAGGACAATGGAAAAGCTTAGAGCTAAAGAAACTACACGAGAATAGAGCTATTCAATTTCCACATTTCTTACTACCACGGCAATGCTTTATATATAGCGCCGCAGGTATGAAAAGATTTTGAAATGCTTACTTATTTGAATACTACCTGATGCTTCCTTCTATAAGAAAGAATTTTAATTTTATATTTAATCTTTTTTAAAGTATTCCGAAATATATTTTGTTGAAATAGAATTTTCAGAATGAATTAAATAAATTTTCAATTAAAATATTTAACCAGTCTGAAATTTCAAAGGCTGAGAAGCAGATTTTATTTTACAGCCCGTGTCGTTTCTATTCTGAAAAGACATTCAAAATTCTGTTTACTCACTTTAAAAAAACTACAAACGGAATATTATTTTTACAGCATCTTATTAAAAATGTTTTGAGAATTATTTCACAATTCAATACTTGTCTGAGCTTATTCAAATCGTGAATATCTTCTTAAGTTTTCTTTTAGTCAAAAGACTATTTTCTTTAGTCATAATAACATTGAGCAAGGATAACTCCATGAAGGAATTTTCAGAATAAACTAATGTGTTGCCTTTAATTTCAATAAAATGACTTAGTTGAATGCATTAAGAATTTTCTTTGCTTAGGTCATCATTTTGTTTAAATATTTGTTTTTGAAATGAAAGAAATGTTCAGATTTAGCTGAGAAAACCATTTATATCAGTTTTATCCATATTTATGTAAATGGTTATTAAATCCTTATAACTTTGTTTCCGACAAAACCTAGCTCTTTTTTAGTTTTAATTAACTGACATTTTTATACAAATGTGAGGTCAGTGTAGTAAAATGACATCACACACCGCGTGAAGTTTTGATTTTTTAGTGTAGTACATTTCACCGTCTAAAAGGTAGTGTAAGAAGGTTAACACTACTTGGATTAGTACTAAAAAGATAAATAATGAAAAGGTTATTACATCAGTAATATATTCAAAGGTACATTTCGCATTATGCATACAGTAAACCCTTACCGAGCGCGGATTTTGCGGAACACTATTTCGAACGCATAAGCCTAATTGTTTACATTTAATTTGTCTAACGCTAGAATTTCCTTCATACGCGGCTCAACGTTCATTCATGAATATTAAATACTTGCTTTCATCATCTCTGGCCAGAGGTTATCAACAATTTAAAGGCTTCACATCGAGGAAAAAGAAGCCAAAGGAATTGTACAACCTGCGGAAGCAATTGGCAGCGTAGGAGTTTCAGATATGGATGTAGGAGAAGTAAAAAAGTTAATAGAGAAATGACTGCTGAAGAACTGGATGATCTCATAAGACTAAAGGAGAGTAAAAGCAGCAATAGTAAAGAAGGAAACGCTCCTCCCTTCTAAGAAATTAAACGAATTGTTAAAAAAGGCACAGAAACTGTCTGATTTTGCAATGCAGGTTGCTCAAATGAAGAAAGAAGACACTTTCTGAAAGGCATTGAAAAACTCTGCTCTCCTAATTGCGAGAGTTTCGTCAGTTTTTGTCCCAAGGGAAAATAGCTAGATTCTTAAAAAAATAATTATATCAGTTACTTATTAGCAGCGATAAAAATCCTTTAAATTAACATTTGTTTGGTCTTTTCCTAATTACAACAATACTGGGGTTTGTTTAAATTATATATAATCTGAATTATAACTAACATAGTTTTTCCCTTGGAAGCTAACTTGCTGAGGGCAATTTTGCTGTACCCGCAATGCATTAATGATGCAACTCCCGCGTTCGGCAAAGGCTTACTGTATTTGTGGGGAAATGAATAATGTTTTGCATTAATATTAAAATTTAGTAATACGTGGAAAGAACGTTTGCTAGTAATTAGAGGAAATGAAAGGTAACTCAACATTGCTCAGAATGAGAAACGTATTTGCCCATGACAGGAGTTAGGTTAATTATGAGTTATGTTAATTATATTTAAAAGATGTAGAAGAGACCATTGATAGAAATATATTTGTTTTACGTTTCAGTACAATACTATTAAGGGTGTTATTCAATCAATACTTATGGTCTCTGAAGTCAAGAAGTTGCCATCAGAATATCTAATAATTCTAAGATGATTTAAACTACAAAAACAAATTTTTCTTCTCTTGGTTATGATTAACTTTTATACTAGTTGGTTTTTATGCGTAATTCATGCATTGGAAATTTGTGCAAGCTTTGAACAGATGTTGGCAATGCTGTAAATAATCCAATAATAGCATGCTGTAAATGCTACAACCGTAATTTGAACTATCGCTGTGTTCCTAACTTCTTCATCATATTGTAGTTTTGAACTTGTAAGTCTTAAGTCAGATAATGATAATAAAAGATATGAGAAAAACAAAAAGGAAGTGAATAATTTAGTAACAAAACTTACTTAGGTTTTAATAATGAAGCAGATCTAACCCTTTAACTCGCAGATTGCCTCAGAAGTTTGTTGCTGATTTATTCACCTTAAATGTTTTGCAGTATTTCAGATTGTAATACTAGGATATTTACGGTAATATTTATCTGAAAATTTTCATTTTGATAATTTGTAATAAAAAAGATTAATTTATTACTTATTTCTTTTGACTTTATGTAACTGCTGTTTCAATGAATGTAAACAACAATGCTTAAAATTTCATCGTTACTTAGCTAAGATAAAACACTCCAATATCTTCGATAAAGAAGCCTGTTGTTGCCACTCCTATGAAGTTTACTATTTCCTGTTTGCTAATATTTAATTTTTCATAATTTCGATCTATGAATCTGGCAACCAAGTCTGTTTTTTGAATTAAGCGATCGGGGAATTCCCGTTCTATCTTCGCAACATTTAAGATACGATACGTAAGTTATTAAATGTTATTTATCTTCGTGATGTACGGATCATTTGATCATTATGTTAAACTCTGTATGTAAATAGCCTCTTTAATCTCTCTGTGTTTGTGAAGTGAAATAAATTGGATATGAAACGAAGTCAGAATTTGAATCGAATACAAGTGGCGTCCAACGACAGGACTGTACTCTGCACTGAGAAATCAGAAGTGGTTAAATTCAAGTTACTTTAATAAAGGTAAACAGGTTAATTTCTGAATTTATTTAACTTTTGATTGCTTCTGAGTTATTTATAAAAGTTTTGTTTCGTGTAGAGTTTTTTATGTTCATGTAATAGTTACATACGTTTAAGAAGTACGTTTACATTCGAAATACGTTATATACGTTTAAGAAAAACGTTTGATATACGTGTAAGTAAAACATGACTTCAGAAAAAACACAGACTGAGGCTGAGCAAGCAAAACTGGAAACTAAGTTACGAGGTGAAAGAACTAATTTACGCCGTCTCTTTACCACAGCGGCGAATACGTTTAATGATATTCATCGTAAAATTGATGTTGATAAGGACATTCACGTACAGTTTTGCAAAGTTGTTGAGAAAGCAGAGCGTTTATTTAAAGTAGATGAAGAAATTAAAAAATTAATTAGTTTTACGGATGAAGAGTATGATGCAATGGAATCTTACAGAGATAAATTTACTGAAGTACGAGTTATATACGAGAAGAATTATAATCAATATAATGAAAGTAAATCTGTAATTTCTAATAAGGTTGCATCTGATAACTTAAAACTTCCCAAATTACGTCTTAAGGAGTATGATCTTATGCCTAGATCATGGGTTGCATTTTGGGGTCAGTTTTCTCGAGTTCATGAAGATGAAAATTTAAGAGAAGAAGATAAATTTCAGTATCTGCTTTCTTCGTTAAAACCAAAAACTAAAGCACGCGATATAGCGGAAAGTTACCCACCTTCTAAGGATAACTACGCGAAAGTTATTGAACATTTAAAGTCCCGATTTGGCAGAAAGGACTTATTGATTGAAGTTTACATTCGAGATCTTTTGGCATTAGTAAATAACAAATCAGTCATCAAGTTAGCTGATTTATACGATAAACTTGGTTCCTATCTACGAGCGTTAGAGACATTGGGTGTGACAACATCGAATTACGCAGCAATGCTGTATCCTGTTGTGGAATAATGTCTTCCGACTGAAATTCTAAAGGCTTGGGACAGATATAGACTCAACAGAGAAGTCGAAGAAGGAGAACAAATCCTCGCAAAGGAGAAGATTCTGGAAAATTTGATGTCTTTCTTACGTCATGAAGTAGAGGGTGAAGAGCATTGGGGTTTAGCAGAAAATGCTTTCGGAAGTGGTACAAAACGAAAGGAATTCCGAAAACCAGTTCAACGAGATGAACCTACTTCTTCTGCTACTCTAATTTCGAACACATCTGGAAGAAAAATTAGTTGTATATTCTGTGACCGTCCTCATCCAAGTCAGGATTGTCAAAATTTGTCGACAATAAATTACGATGACAGAAAGTCCCAAGTTATGCGACGGAAATGCTGCCTTGTTTGCCTTAAGCCTGGTCATATGGCAAAAGGGTGTCACAGTAGTGTAAAATGTTTGATTTGTGGACGGAGGCATTACGCGTTACTTTGCCCAGATTTAGGTAAAGATATTAACTCTTCATCAAAGGACAAAGTCGCAGAAGAAAAGCAAAAATCTACCAAGACGCTGTTGACAAATCTTACCTCAGAACGTGAAATTTATTTGAAAACAATCATGATCAGACTATGCCACAGAGGCAAGGAAATCTGTGCACGAGCCTTAATGGATGATGGATCACATCGTTCCTATATTGAGAAGAGCTTAGCTGCTGAATTAAATCTTTCCCCTTCCGGAAAGGAAATGTTATCTCAAGGACTGTTTGGCGGAGGAATTACTCCGGCTGCTGAGCATACGAAATATGCTGGAACCATTGAAAGTTTAGATCGAAAGTATTCTACTTCAATGTCTCTGCTCGATCAACCGAAGATTTGCTCTACGTTACCCAGAATACGTGATGAAACATTACTTGTTGAACTTGCTTCTCGAGGAATAAAACTGACAGATGTCGGAAGAGATTCGCCACCTATAAGAATTCTTCTAGGAGCTGACGTACTTGGAAGCATTTTGACAGGAAGAATTGAAGTACTTACATCTGGTATTTCAGCCGTGGAAACTTTATTAGGTTGGACAATTTTAGGACTAGGTAAGAAAAAACAAGTGGTCAATATGGTCACGTTAAACCTCCAAAATTTTGAGCTGCCAAAGATGTGGGATTTAGAAGTTTTAGGCATTACAGATCCTGTAGAAAGAAAAAATAAGATCCTTCTTGAAGAAGAAACATTGATCCATTTCAGGAAAACCTTAAGAGTATGTGAAGATCAACGTTATGAAGTAGCTTTGCCGTGGCTAGCTGGACATCCTGCTCTTTATGATAAGTATGACATAGCAGAATCACGACTTCGCACGGTAACAAAACGTTTGTTGAACGAAAATAACTATAAAGCCTACGATGCAGTAATCCAACAGTGGGAATTAGAAGGCATCATAGAGACTGTTCCAAGGGAGGAACTTTCGAAGCTTAGTCATTATCTCCCTCATAGGCCTGTTATCAAGCCATCCAGCAGTACTACTAAGGTTCGACCAGTGTTCGATGCTTCTTTCAAGAGACCAGGATATGCTTCTTTAAATGAGTGTTTGAGTGTTGGACCGAGTCTGATACTTCAGATACCTCCTCTGCTGCTGAGATTCCGTTTAGGTACTTTGGGGGTAGTTGCTGACATAAAACAGGCTTTTCTGAAATAGGTTTAAGAGTTGAGGACAGAGATGCATTAAGGTTCTTGTGGTGGGAAGATACTCAACACACCAAGCTTAAGATTTATAGACACTGCCGAGTAGTTTTTGGCATAACTTCCAGTCCTTTTCTTCTGAATGCCACAATAAAAATGTCTCAGAAAACCGAGGCTGCACCAGAGACAGAGTCATGTGATAACGAGGTTCCTAAAAATATAAGGGTAACTCGAAGTGGTCGCCGAAGAGTACCTGTAAAACGCATGGACTTATGAACTATTATTGACTTTTTTCCCTAGTACTTAATAACTATAATGCCAGTTTATATATTTATTGTTTTTAATGCATTTCACAT
>KK119058.1:170180-180724 GCA_000611955.2 Stegodyphus mimosarum | reverse complement strand
CTACTATGAATCTGGCAACCAAGTCTGTTTTTTGAATTAAGCGATCGGGGAATTCCCGTTCTATCTTCGCAACATTTAAGATACGATACGTAAGTTATTAAATGTTATTTATCTTCGTGATGTACGGATCATTTGATCATTATGTTAAACTCTGTATGTAAATAGCCTCTTTAATCTCTCTGTGTTTGTGAAGTGAAATAAATTGGATATTAAACGAAGTCAGAATTTGAATCAAAGACCTGTCGTTGTAAAATATTCGTACCTTAAAAATACTATCTACCGTATTTATTAGTTATAGTTTTCATGTTGGAATACATTTCAAACTAAATGGGAGCTGTTGACATAGGACATTTATATTATTCCCAACAAATGATCCAGAATGGTTCACGCATACTGCACGGTAAATTTTTGTGAAGCTGCGTGGTCACTCTATCATACTGAAGGATAGATCAACGCAAAATATGAAAGTGCTTGCGAAATGCACATGAAGTTAACAAGGGGATTTTAAAAATTCCGTGGGGAAATGAAATAGCATATTGATTGATAAGTGTATGAAGGTGTGTGCTTGTTAAGAAATACACAGAGACGACTGTAATTACAAATTTTAATTTAATAGCGAGGCATCGCTTGCCTTAAGTAAACTGTGGTTGTTGCTGGAGCTTGCTGCCTTGATCAGATATACGGTTTGTACTGACTCCTTCTCGCCGCTAGAGAGCATACATAGATAAGTTCGTGGAAACATTACGATGTATATTACGTAACAGTAAGATAAAACGTAACATTCTTAAAAATTTCTTTACTGACGCGGATAATTTTGTAACATTTTAATTGTTATTTAAGACATCGTATTGCTTTCTTGCATTCCTTATTGGAAGCTCGTCCAGCTACAATCGGCAGTCAGGAGTTCGAATACCGTCGAGGGCATTGCACATTTCTCATGTTTCCTGTTTTAGCAAACCTAATAAACTACACAACTTAAACACAAGTACACGAAAAAGAAAATTATATTGATGTAAGCATTTTCCAATACCCTCGGATTATCTTAATTCCTATGCGCTTTTTGAAACACTATCTAATGTTATAATCCCCTCTATTATTATAGAAAATTGTTGGTGCAAAAAATGTTTAATATAATGTCTGTATATTTCAGGTATGCATGCATTTCTTTATAAGTGCATTATATATTTCACTCTTGTAAACGAATTTTTTACTCTTAAATGCATTGATTTTCCCGTCGTTGTATCTAAACAAGCGTAGTTCAGATTTTTAACTTTATTGCTATTAGTAATCAGTTTGAATTAAGACGATCATTATTAAATTTCACTTTAAGTTCAAGGAAATGAAATAATTAATTAAATAAAATAAACTGAAAAAAAATCATTTAGTTTTCCAGAAATTGCCTAAGATTTTTATATATAAATTATGTTAGAGATTTTAATGAAATACAGGTGAAAATTTTTTAATGTACATTTTCAGCGTTAGATACATTTATAAATCATAATTCATCACTTATCCCTTAACTTATTTTTAACTTAGTAATAAATTATTATTTTTTAATTTATCCCAAACTTTGTTATTTGGACTACTTAGTCAACTTTCTTACTGTGTGGTTTCAAAATGTACGTGAAGGTTTCTGTAAAATACAGTCTTTCTTGTTATAAAATGCTTTCAAAATTCATGATTACCTAATATGGCAGAGAAACTTATGTTTGGGCAGATAAGGTAATTAATTTTTAATTATTTTTTCTTAACGTACTTTTTTCTTTAAAATTTTTGAAATATTTATCTGTAAACTTTTATTTAAAAACTGTGATCAACTTGCAATGATTTCAATAATTTTAAGGAACGCACGCAGTAAAATATTTATAAATGTTTCTTTGCTGCAAATTACAAGCAGTTATTATCAAATTTTAATGAATAATAGATACTCTTTTAATGTTAATGAAGAGAAGGCCAAGAAAGAGAAATGAAATGCATGATATAAAACCAAAATAAGCTTGTGATCACCCTGAAAAGGAATCATTTTGCTAAAAAATGTGTAATGGATAAAAAGAACTTAATTAGTTTTAAATTAGTAACCCGTCGATTCTAATGAATAGGATAAGCAAAAGAGTGAATCTCGGTACAATATGCATTGCATGCGAATGGTAGAATTAAATAGTAGAGAATAAATCCAATTTTAAAGTTGTTTATACATTTTGAGATTTGGCGATAGGATTAAACGAAATTAAATAAAGATTAAATGAATGTGGATAAATTATTTTAGTGTTTTATTTTATAACGTAACTCAAACTTTGAAAAACAATGAGCAATAAAGGTAACAAAATAAATCAACTCATGAAACTGATCCATCTTCACTTAAACATTAGTAGTAGTAACACATTTCCACTTGAAGCGATAAGCGTACCGCGTACATATAAGGAAAAATTTGTCCGTTCTTTAACGTTTGAAGGAAGACAGAAGGGAAGAGATTCTTCCCTTTGACCTTGTAACATCAGCTGAAAGCTACCGCTCCATACACACTTTTTTCTCTTAGCCGTTTCTTATGTAAAATGCTTCGTTGAAACAACGTCTGCCATCTTTACCCAGTTGTTGACCAGAAATGTACAGAAATCCTTTTTAAATTTTCTAAAATTAATTGAAAATTATTTGACTTTCATTACATCCTAACCACACATACTTTCTATTAAAGGATAAATTAAGAAATTTTCTTTGTTTAAAACTAACTAATGAAAATGTTTTATTAAATATATTTCCTGTTTAATGTTTTGGCATTCAATTTATTCCTTCTACAAAAGATAAGAAGTAAATAATCCTTTTATAACAAATATTTCTTGAGTAGCTTTAGAGAAAGTAAAATCATGTTTCTATTCTTTTAACTCCAGCTAGCAGTATATCGCGTGCACGGAATTTGCCTTGGAGGCAGTTAGGCTTTAAAGGAAATAGAAGTATCCTTCTATTTACAGCTCCGCACACGCCCGAGTAATCATTATCCATTCGTCAGATTTCATTCAGTATATTTTAATGAGAATGAATATTCCGCAGGAACTATTTTGGAACATTTTAGGCCCTTGAGCACAAAGTGCTGCAATTATGCTTCGTCCCTTCTCGGCACTTTGAACTGTAAAATATTGGAGTTTTAAATAGACCCTTCGATATTGATGGGCACTTTAATACAGAGTTGCATTTTGTATCTGCTTTTATAATCAGTTAGACAACACATTTTGAATTTTAATGACGGATTTAAGAAAGATTTCCCTAATGGAATTTATTTGAACGAAAGGGTTACGATTTTTACAATATATGTTTTAAATTTTCTGAAAAGGTAAGTTTATGTGCATTTTCTAAATGCGTACATAAACACACCCAGTTCTCAAGAAAGAAACTTTGAAAGACCTCGAGGACTTATGGCTTGGCTTTAAAATAAATGCCAATTCTAAAATGTCAGGGAAGGGAATAATTAACATTTAACATAGATGCAATGAAACAGGTAATTAGCTAAAAAAAACCTAACAAATTATGCCAAAGCTCCCTTTTATACTCTTTCAAAAAGTCGCTTAAAAAACCAGACGTGTAAATGAGGAAGACTTCTAACTCTGCAATGCATGAAGTTTTTTCATATGGATACCAGATGTGCACACATTATGTTGTAATGAAATAATAATATTATAAAAAGTTTATGTACATATGTTATTTAAAAAATAATCTAACTTTATAGTTCCAATTAGTAACACCACGCAGTGCAGAGATAACAGGAATTTCTGTTTAAAAACGGGATACATATATTTTAGCTATAAAATTTCAATGCTATCATTATCCCACTTCAATATTATTGCTTATATATAAATTTAATTTTATCATCTTGTGATTAATTTATTTAAAACGTTAAATCTCTTTTTAAAGTGCTGAAATGTTTCGCTTCTAACTTCATAAAAATTTAGGCTGATAATATTAATATAAAAATAAGAATCAACTTGCTTTTATTTCAAGTAATCACCTTGAGTAGGTAATACTTTCTTCTAGAAGATATGTTTCATTTTATTTAATTTTTTAGCATTTAACATCTTTTACTTTTCTAAAGAAATGTTTTCAGTGATCACGTGGTATGCTACATGGTTTTCTTAACCAAAACATTAAAAACACATAGATCAATCATCAGTCCAGCCAAATTTGTTTACGGCGTACGCTTAAAGTATACTTACTGTGTGGTACAGACCTCAAGCAGCAAATCTGTCTGGTCAGCAGACTCCTTTGTCTGTTCTGGACCTCCAAGAAATCCTCTCCCATCTACAAACCGAAATTAGAGTCTCTGTTAAGTCTAAAATATTTTACATTTTAGACTAAACTCCTCCTGATTTTTCAACTTCCAAATGCTGTCTGAAATAAATAGGTTTCCAAAAAATTTTTAATTGCTATAAGAAATGACAATAAATATAGCATAGAGAAAACAAGATTTGAATAAAACTTTTTGCATCGTATAAATGAAATTTTATTCATTAACTTGAGTATCAAGGAATCGAGAAAGGGAAGAAACGCCATATAAATGAGAAACAGTGCTTCACTGTTCAGTTATTTAAAAGAAATTCCGTTAAGTGTAAAGATGGGAATGGGAAACATTTAATATCTGAATATTCAAAACGGCCATAAAAATATTGATAAATAAATAAATGTAATCTATGTGTTAGCAAATCCGCTTAAAGTTCTTAGCATTGCATCACATTGGTTATAGCTTAATTAGATTTTTATTACCGCTGGCGAATTTGTTGCTGAGCAGAACTTAAACTCGGCATAAACGCAGACCACGCAAACAGAAATGCACAATGTAACTAAGTTTTATTTGTAACCAATCCCGACATAACTGTAAATGGAAGCTTCTATATATTTTGCTAGAAACGTTATAATAGTAAATAATATAGCAAACTGACTGAAAGCATTTTCACATTTTTCTAGAAAGTTTACAATGGGATAGTAATTAGAAAATAATGCAACAGCACCAATACTCCTCACTCACGTAGAAAGAACGTCTTCTTAGTTTCATCACATTGCTAACCAGAAATAAGCAGCATGAGATTTGGGACCGATAGACAGATACCTTCCATTTTCATTTACTAAATTTTAAGCATTGTTGTTAAGCATAGAAAATTTAATGGCAACTGCTAACGGCCAGGAAAGTAGTACAGGTTTTGAACATAAAAAATAACTTTTTATGAGGTAAAACTTCATACTTAAAAAATATCTTTATCCTACTTCTATTAAATACAAATCGTAGCACTGATTTATTCGAGTTATAGCAGAATTCGAGTTATAGAAATTTCTCTATGGAATTTACCTTTCCATGGCAATAAGATTTAATGTTACTATTTCCGCATTATCGTCACTTGAATAATTCCACAATGATAGGAAACTTTTTCTGTATGATTAAACTTCAGAGAACAATACTTGTTTCACAGAATTTGTTGCCGAAAGGACTTATGTATCCTATTGAACTGAAATGGGATTGCTCTTGAAATATTATTCTGTTCCGTGGATTAATGTCACTTTTGAAGGAATTTGTTAAGCTTAATTGTTACCATGCTATGGTCTCTAAAATCAAACGCGTTGCAAAAGATAAGTCATTTAATATGGCAAAGAATGCTAGTTATCTTCCTCGGTATTACATTAAAGAGAATTTGGAAATATCAACATACTTTATTTTCCTTTTATTGCGTTTTATTTCACTCTCCGTTGATTTTCTTCTTGTCAACGTCTAGCTGTTAAATTTTAAAGTTATAAACTATTTTCTCTTTATAAAAATGGGCTTTTAGATCAGATGATGGTGGTTCAGTGGTTCACAAATTTTTAACATTTTTAACATTTTAACAATATTTTAATGAACTATGTACAGAACGTATTTTTAGACGCCGCCTTCAACATAAACAAACCTTAGTTTTTACTCTTCAACAACACGGGCATCAGCGCCCTCTAGCATACTTCCTTTAAATTATTCAACACTCTCCACCTGAACTCGGTGGAGAGTTCATATTTCAATAATATTAATAACTGATCTTCTTATTTCTGGGAATACTCAATTAGTATTTCAATTAATCATAGAGAAATGCTTAAGTATAACAAACATGCATACATAGTTATAAGCATATAAATTTTACAAAACATTAAATGATACTTATCAGCGAGGTCAGGAGAATCAAACCTAAAAATATAAAATACAAACATTAGTTAAGTTCCATATAATATAACAATTATATAGGCCTTTTTAAGGTACCAGTAGGTGTTTTAATTATGAAAGAGCTTATTTTGCCATCCCTGCCTGGCATTAATTCCAAAATTCTACCTATCGTCCTTAGATTTCTGGGATGTTTATTGTCATGGATCAAAACAATATTGTTGATTTTAAACTCTGATGCGTTCGAGTTTGGAGGACAAATATTGGCAGATCTCAAATTGAAAAGATACTCCGTTCTCCAACGCTTCCAGAAATGGTTTAAAATATCTTGATGGTATTTGTATCGTGTAATAATTGAATTTCTTGATTCAATCAAGTTAGTTGATGTTATTTTATTACCAAGTGGAGATAATAATCGTCTACCAACCAGAAAATGTGAGGGCGGTAGTGGAGAAGGTTCATTGGGATCGCTAAATACGTAGGCAATTGGTTTACAATTAATCATTGCCTCGATTTCAATGAGCACTGTTTCAAGCTCGTTAACACAGAGCGATGATTGACCCATAATTTTGCGTAAACTGGATTTTATGGTTCGTACCATACGCTTCCCAAAACCTCCCCTCCATGAACCCCTCTCAATAATAAATTTCGAATTTATGCCTCTAGCAGAAAACAATTCTTTCACAGAGGAGTTACTCAAAGTTTTGAAAATGTGTTTTAGTTCTTTGTCAGCTATTTAAAAAGTTTTGGGCATTGTTGGAGTACCCGGGGGTGCACAGTCCTCGTCGAGCTAAATATCTCCGGAAAGCTAGTAAAAACCTTTCAGTGCTCAGATCAGTTACTATCTTTATATGTAAGGCACGAGTAGCCGCACACGTTAACAACAGCATGTAAACTTTACCTTGACCTTCGTAAAAAATGGACCCGCAGAGTTAAACCCGATCACACAAATGGTGGCGACTCTTGGATTCTGTCCGGAGGAAGTGGAGCGATATCCTGTACCCCAGGACGAGCATTATATCGTCTGCATATCAGACATTTAGTGGTGACAGTTTTAACACGCTGCCTTCCCTTAATGATCCAGTATTTGGCTCTGATCTGAGTTAGTGTCGAATTAACTCCAGCATGGAATACCTTTTCATGCGAATCCATTATGATCAACTTGATGTATTTGCATTTAGAGGGTAAGAGAATAGAGAGTGTTTAAATTCTCGTTACAGTCTGCAAATTGAATGCAACCTTCCAACCGAAGAATTCCCTCCTCATCAAGCCTCGGATTGAGGGAGTAGATGGAAGAATCTAGAATTGGTTTTTATTTGATAGCTTAATTATTTCCACTTGATACGATTCTTGTTGGGTAATTTTTACCCAATAAAGTTCAGCTGCTTCAATTTCAAAAGCACTTGAAGGCCCATTCTCTGCAGACCTTTTCATAAGCCTCCCAATAAATCTTAATACATAGGGAGTAATTCGAAGTAATTTCCCTAAAGAACTGAATTTTTCTATATCCAGAATTGGGGATTCATTGTCAATTACTGGTGCAGTCAAAGTAAAACTTTTTCTTAACTCTAACGATTCTGAATTTGGTTGTAATTCTTTTTGTTTCGGAAAGCTTTCAATAGGAAAACGTAACCACTGTGACCCATGCCACCACAAATCATTCTTTACTAGTGACTGAGCACTAATTGCTCGTGTTAGTAAATCTGAAGGGTTTTGTTTACCTTCGCAGTAGTTCCACAATTTTGTGTTGCATATATCCTGCACTTCCGTAACACGATTTGCAATAAATGGTTTTCAATTATTTGGCGAACCTTTAATCCAGGTAATGGCTATTTCAGAATCGCTCCAAAAACAAACATTCTCAATTAAATCGCCGAACAATTTCTTTAAATATTTATACATTCGAGCAGCCACGAGCGCTCCCATTAACTCTAAACGAGGAAGCGTCATTTATCTTAAAGGTGCAACCCTGCATTTCGACTCGATAAAGGACGTTTTAATTTCTGAATATCATTCGTACAGTATCTGAAATATGCGATGGCTCCATATGCTTTAAGACTAGAGTCCGAAAATAGGTGAAGGCTTACATTTATTGGATCGTCATCAAAGAAATTTCGCTGTATTTTATTTAAATCACAAAGCTCATTCCGCCAAATGTTAAATTTGTCCTTAATCTCCGCAGGAAGGACCTCATCCCAATCAACACCAGAAAACCAGATCTCTTGCATAATAAGTTTCGCCCGAATGAAAAAGGACGCAATAAATCCAAAAAAAAAAATCATATATTTGGGCGATACTTTGTAAAATTTTTCTTTTTGTGGCAAAATCGTTTTCAGTAGAAAAATCAATGAAATTTTTTAAATTCAACTTTATATTGTACTCAATGGAATTCCAAATCATGACTAAAAATTTGATTCACTAGTTAATTTGTTATCTGATTCTTTTATCCCATTTGAGACCCGCAAATCATTTAATGCCTTAGAATTAGCTCTTAATTTTCTGAAATTCATTTCAGCATCCTTAAATATGTTAACCGCGTTTACAGATAACCGATATGCATCTACAACCGTTGCTGCTTCGAAATACAGGTCGTCGACATAGATAGGAGTTTAACATTTCGAAACTGTCCGGCATTTTATCTTTATATTTCCGAATGTGTTGTTTTATTGTGGCGGCCAAAATGAAAGGTGATATAGTCAAACCGAAAGCTACGCGACACATTTGCATAATCTTAAAAGAGTCATTATTTTCAGAAAACCAAAGAAATTTTAGAAATTGCCTATCACCTTCGGCAACTCCGATCATCAAAAAGGCCTTTTCAACGTCTCTACCAAACGATACCGTAAATATATGAAAATTTAACATAATGTGTAGTATGTTGCGATTTAGATTAGGTTCCGATTCAAGGCAGTCCTTTAACGAATTTGTGTTCTCTCTCCTTGAGCTAGCATCGTAAACAATTCTTACATAATCTAGCTCACTTCTTTTAAATTATTCAACACTCTTTAGCTAGAAATAAAAAAGCATAATGATTTGAAATGTTTTGAATGATGTTTTGAAATAGCAGAATTGTTTTCTTAGTTTTTGAAGCTAAAACATTCTTATTCATCAAATAAATGCCTACTCTAAAGATATTCGGAATTTAATATCATCTAATAAAAGTTCTGTTTTCCCTTCCCCGGTACTGCAGATGAAACGTAGCAGGAAATTTTTATAAAGTGGATATCTGATTTAGTTTAAAAATATCAACAGAATACTTTCATTATCTATACTGAAACCTTATATCTGTAAACATGTTTCGAAGTTATTTCAGTAAATGTTATTAATAACCGAGCTTTGCAGTTAGTGTGAACTATATCTGCTCAGTTTCGCTAACTTTTATTAAGGAAATTGAGCAGAGGATTTACAGTGCGTTTTCGTAATGTACTTGCACATATTTTCTGTGAGCACTGCAAATTATATATACTATCACTGTCGATACAAAAAATCACTCCTCAAAAACTTCAGCTTTTAAACTTACAGCGCAATTCGGTAAAAAATAATCTCTAGACTTTTTTTGATAAATAAGTGAGTGGCAGAAAAAGGCGAGGTTAACTGGAGCAGTTTCCGATGTAAATATTGTGACAAAAGCAGACCGCCTTGCCGGTGTAATGATTACTAATAGTAACTCCTAATTTGGCTCCCAGCATCGGGTATACTTGAAATATTTATGCCGAATTGGTTACCAACCCAGCAGAAATTAACTACTGGCTGCCAGGCAGCAACCCTGGGCCGCCTCAGCAGAAGACGGCCTTAACTAAATATAAAAAGAAATATACACATGCTCAAACAAGGCACCTGAAAAAGAGTACAGTCGTACATTATATTATATAATCTCACTTGAAGAAGAGTATTACCATAGATAATAGATTATACTGATATATTTATCAGGATTCGTATATCTAGCAAATAATTACCTTATACATTGCTCTACATTGAAAATGCAACGCCAAGAAGGAGTGGTCAGAAAGTGATGAAATTTTGAAAAACGACAGAGACAGCAAGCAGCAATAAGTGATTTTTATTTCGAAATGATAGTCAGAATACAGAGCGAGAACGGCGACGGCTCAGTAGGATAGGTGACAGGTGACGGAGAACAGAGATGCACGAAGAAACACGTCTAGGCATAGAATCAATAAGAATGCGGATGGTGTCCTGAGGGATGGCTAACCATTTGCCACAGTTCGTCTTCTGAACGAGGCAGGGACAGAGTTTGCAAACGGCGTCCAATCACATCCCACACATGTTCGATTGGTGACAGGTGAGGAGAGTACGGTGGCCAGGGAAGCATCTGTATACCTTGCAGAGCATGCCTTGCAGAGCATGTTGGCAAATGCGAGCA
>KK119058.1:106892-167629 GCA_000611955.2 Stegodyphus mimosarum | reverse complement strand
TTTTTTTTTTTTTTTTTTTTTTTTTTTTTTTTTTTTTGTACTTCGAATAATAAATATATTTTCTCACCCCGTTCTCGTCCTTTTTTCTTTGATTTGTGTGACAGAAATTTTGAGATTAGAGAGTTTTAGAATACACAGTCCTTAGATTTTTATTGAAGAATGTAGTCTATAGTTATTCTTATAGTCCATGGATTCTACAATCATTTCTAGTGGTCAATAACATTAATATTTAACAAAATAATGCTTAGACAGCGGGATCCAAATTAAATGGTTCTTCCCGTTATAAAATGTTCCGTCGGGAAGCATTAGAATGTTGTAAGAGCTGTTGATCTTTGTACAGTATTCTGAGAGCTGCAAGCTCAGTTGTACGCCTAAAGTGATTCATTTGGTGGAGTTGGTTTCTTCAGCTCGAGGAGTTGAAGTTATGTGGAAAGGCTTAAAGGATCTTGTTTAAGGATCTTGAATATGCGCCATGTCTATGAAGTGTTCTTGAAAGCTTGAAAGATGTGACTGGTTTGCGACATTTCATTGCAATGCTACTTTTAGAGCAAGAAACAGTTATCGGGAGAGCAAAAAAAGATAAAATTGGTTCGTAAACGTTTCGTACGTGTTTTGATATACCTTAAATTTTACTGAGTGTTACTATCAATATTCTTTTCTGAAACTAACAGTAGAAAAATAAAACGTATCTGATAAAGTAATTTACATTTAATGAATTAACTAAATTATTTTTCCGGGTAATTTTTAATCCATACTTAAGCCCTCATGCTCGTTATGTAAGAAAACCAAGCAATTATATTTATGCAAAACCCCGGCAAACTCTATAGCTTCTTTTAAATAAAACTTACATATCGAATTGCGTTCTCTTCTAAGAACTTTCTTTCTCGTCTTGTCGTTCTTGTTTTAGTTTTATGAATAAAGAACATTTTTAGTTGCTACAATGTTCTTCGTCGGAATGAAAAGCTTTTTACATTATTGTAAAAAAAATTCATATCTCTTTTCTTTCTCAGTATTTTATTACTAATAACAGTCGATAGTTGTAACCGAAACCAGACAAAAATTTTAGAAGCTAAAAGAAAATGTTCAGTTTTTTGCGCAAAGAGTGAATGTTCATTACTAAAAATTTTAATTTGTTTGATGCATGAATATTTTCTGGAATGCAGTTTCAAAAATAAGAATTATTTATTTATATTTATACTAAACAACCACACTAATTTGCAATATCATTATTAAACTATTCAAAGCAATTCCTTCTGTTCAAAAATCGTTTTGCTACTTCTAAAATGATACAAATAGCTAATTGCCACTCTTCAGTTTTCTAGTTCCTAACATGTGGATCATACTGGTATGAATTTTGGCCAACTCTTGTTTAATTAATGAGTTTTAAGCTCACTTTTCAATGAATTGTAGAATAGACAGCAATACTTCGGCAGGCATCCGGTTTCAAATACATCGAACATAGTATACGTCCTATGTGGACGCGAAAGTTTTATTTGGCTTATGATATTTATTTAAAATACAACTCGAGTTTTATGAGTCACGACTGCTAGCACGCTTGTTGCTGCTGTTCAGTTAACAACCCGAGCCATAACTGTAGCGAGAAGTTTCAACTGATTTTGTGTTTTTTCTGGTAATGTGCTTGAAAATTCATTAACAATGAATTTTACAAAAGTTAACGCGAATGGTAAAGCAAAGAAGAAAATTGTTAGATCATCCGAAGGTGAAAAAAAGATTATTGAAAAGTATGAAGATGGCATGCGTATCCGGAACTTCGCAGCTGCGTATCGTTTGCCGAATGCGATGGCATCTACGATTGTGAAAAACAAAGACTTAATTAAATCAATTACCAAACAAAAGGAAAGACTTAAGAGCATCTTGAAAAATTGTTTTTGATCTGGTAACCGAAAATCGTTCTTATTACAGCAACATGTTTATATGCCTCATTTATGTATAGTATACGCTTTTACCCACTGCATTTGTAAAAGTTCATTTGGTACACGTTCAAGGATACGGAATGAATTAATGATCCACACCGAGGTGCCACTATACTGTACATTTACGGAATACATTTTACGTAATATCTTTTAAAATATAGTGAAGTACAGCGAAATCTCAATCAACTGGGGGGAGGAGGAGGTGACCGAGCTAAAATGTAAGTGAGCCGTGCTTAAAAATGATAATATTTGTTTATTATGATTGCATTCGAACAAATTCTTTGATTATGTTTGTTTACTGCGAACGATGAAAAAATTAGAATCACAAACGAGCAGCGTAAAACATCTGTTTAAGAAATGTACACTCACGTTTGTGAAAATTGCAACACCAAGAAGGAATCGTCATAATTGAATGCAATTTAATACACAGTTGAGTGGTAGTGGTACAAATAAATGATTAAATGTTCAAAGCAAACAAACAAGAACAAGAGATCAGAATCAGTATTTTGTGTGGCCACCACGCGCCGCAATAAGTGCTGCTACACGACGTGGCATGGAGTCAAACAAAGTTTGAATGTCTGACTGAGGAAGAGCATTCCATATCGTTTGTACGCGTACCCAAAGTTCGTCTGCAGACGCAACAGGACGAGGATCACGAGCAAGACGCCGACCAATCACATCCCACACATGTTCAATTGGCGACATATCCGAGGAACACGCAGGCCAAGGAAGAAGCTGTACCTGCTGCGCTGCAAAGAAGGATTTAACAATCCGAGCAGTATGAGGGCGGGCATTGTCCTGTTGAAATACAGCGCCTGGCAAGCTTTGAAGGAAGGGAACAGCTTCGGGCTGTAGAACTTCACGGATATACCGGTTGCTGTTCAGATTGCCCACAATTCGTAGCAATTGAGATCGTCTATGATATGCTATGGCGCCCCAGACCATAACTCCGGGTGTTCGTCCACTGTGGCGTTCGATAATGCACTCCGGAAGGTGGCGTTCACCGGCATAGCGTCTGACACGAATGCGGCCATCATGGTACCACAAATTAAAGCGGGATTCGTCAGAAAACACGACATGCTGCCAATCAGCACGCCAGTCTCTATGCTGATTGGCCCATTGTAGCCGCAGGCGGCGATGGTCGTGCGTTAGGGGGATCCTGTATAAAGGAGTCCGTGCGCGCAGTCCACACTGCAGCAGACGTCTACGAATTGATGAAGCACACAATGAAACACCTGTAGCTATTGACCACAGTGCTGCCAATTGTCTAGAGGAAGCTGTACGGTCCGTCCGCGCCATGCGGACCAGGTGTCTATCATCGCGAGCTGACGTCACATTTCGGGGTCCACTCCCGGATTTCCGAGTTGTCCGACACTCGTCCGTCCACTGCTTCCAAACGCGCATCACTGTGCTGCTGTTACGCTGCACACGAGAGGCTACTGCACGATACGACAATCCAGCTTCACGAAGGCCGATGATTCTCCCTCGTTCAAACTCTGTAAGTTGTTCAAATCTCGCTCTCTTTCGTCGACGAGGCATAAGTACAGATTGAGTTAACGTTTACCACTAGCAGATAACCACCGATAACCATACACGCCTCGCTACAGCCGTCTATTTATTCGGATCCATCAGCCGTTCAGAGGGCGCTGCTCAGCATACGCATGCGCTACGGATTTGCAATTCTAATCATTTGCATATCATGCGCTACTTTGCATTTCCTGAAAATTTCAGCTCACTCGCGTAAGTCCTTCATGGTGTTGCAATTTTCACAAACGTGAGTGTATAATCGGCCCGAAAGAGCGTTAGCTCAGAAGAGCTATTAATCTCGAAGCGGGATTTTGCGTTGAATCACTGTAAAAGCCTGAATCACTTTTCAAATTGTTGCTACGAAATATTATCGCTCTGTACTATTTAAACACATTAAAGGAAGGAGAATAGGATGAATGTAGGTATGTTTCTCGCATTATGAAAAAAAGACGGTACCTAGAGCCATCAAATTTTGAGTAACGTAATCCTCCACCGGAAAATGGACACATAGAACCTCGAATTTTAATTTCGGATTTGCCTTATTATCTATTTCACATTCTGTAAGACTTTAACAAATTTTTGGTTAACAAACTATACGATTTCAAAGCGAATAATGGCAACACTGTACGTAAAAAACATTTTGATCTCCAACGCGCGAGACTATCTACCGGAAATTCTAAAGATATGCTGTTTTTAAATATTTTGGGACATTGAATTTTATGTGGTTTAAGTGGGAAGAAGAACATGATATTTAATAAATAAAAGTGACACACAAAACATTAAAAAACGCCCCTTTGGGCGTAATATAAAATCTAAAAGCTTTGAAAATTCTTTGAAATTTTTTTTTTAGTTTCTTCTTTTTTATTGAGGTTTATTCTTCCGTTACTTACAATGTGCCATTTCAGTTTCAAATACTGTTCCAATTCAGGCCACCAAATTAACTCATTCTGCAAATTCTGAAAATACAGGTAACATTTTAACACTCTTTTTTTGTTTTGTTTATTAAGCGTTAGTCTTCTTTCTTGCTTTTAAACCCAACAATAACAGAGTGGTGAAGTCGCTGATGCTGGTAGTTCGAGTTGGTTCGATTTCAGGTGAACGGACTGGCTTGCGTTGATGTAGCGTGGTTTTTTCCATGTGTAGCGTGTATACTAGCCAGTTTTCGTTAGAAAGTCCTCGACAAAGGCATACCTGCTTTTATACAAACAGTTCTCGTCTACTTTGCCGCATTCGAATAAACCAAACCTTACCCGTGCTGCTTTCAACTGCCTTCGTATTAGGGTGTGCGGAAAAAATGTCACCCGGAAAAAGGGGAAACGGAAAGAAAGCCACCGGAAAATAAGGAACGGAAAAAAAAAAGAAATCTAAAATCTCGCCAAATAATGTCGCCAATCGGAGTTGGGGAAATCTGCCAAATTCTAATTTAACCGGCAGGGTTATAGCGGGCTCTCTTGAGGGAGGTTTTAAGGGTAAGACGTTGAGCTAACTGCAGCCCAGCAAGGTCATTTCGAGAGCAGGTTTTAATATTCTTATCGCAAAATGTGACTAAATTTCATCTGTAACGGTTTGTTATAATACTGCTTTTAACGCCCAGTATGCGACAATGTTTCACCCCGGAACCACAGCTTAAGGCTATAACTACATGGGGTACGACGGGAACAATCACTAATGACCATGACCCGCTGGTCAACCGTCTATTTTTACCATCGGACAGGCCAGCAGCTCGCTTATCTTCTTTCAATCATCGTCAGAAGATTTCCCTATTCCGCAGGTATGGTTGTTATGATAAAACTTTTATCTCCCATCTTGGCGATATTGCTAAACATCTCTTATTTTTCCCATTGCAAAAGAATTGTGACTTATTTTCTGTTTCCTAATTTTCCGTTTCCTAATTTTCCGGTGCCTATCTTTCCGTTCCTTATTTTCAGGGTGACATTTTTTCCTACAACCTCGTATTAGCCATGACTTTGAGTTAAGCCCTTTTTTATTGAGATTTAACCTTTTTTTTATTTACCAATACAAATTCTGGAAGTGCCTTTTTTCCAGCCAATTTTGACTCAAAACTATAGCGGATATATTCTACTGTATTCATATCTAATGGGAGATGAATCTTGAACGTATTTATTCGGTTTCTCGGGAATTATTTAGTTCGGTGTACAAGAATTAATTCACTGAATGCATTATGAGGTTAACCACAGTAGTCGTCCTTAGTATTGCCTCGGGTAATCGGGAGTTGGCTGTACAGTTTGTGGATCATAATATTAACAACTTTTATGCCATAATTAAAGCATAAGATATAATGCAACTAATATGACATAACAAAATATTTCTGCTCTTTAAATGCAATATATAGTATGATTAAATCTCTATACATTAGCAAAAATACTGCTTCATATTTAATTGTAGAAATATAGGATACCTAAACAGGCTAACAGAAACAAACTGCTTTATGTTATCAACAAGAAAAAGCTGTGAGGATCTAAGTAATCCTAGTTATCTGAGTTCAACTCAAGCAAGCTTAAAGAGTGGTAGAATAGTAACGATTTGTAGTTAAAAACAAAAGGCTAATCTTCTTTAGGATATAAAACGAAGAAGTTTGCTTTCAATAACAAAGATTAATTTCTTAAAGAATGATCATGATAGAAAAGTGAAGGTGAGAGGATAGCTTCTTATTCCTGCCTATCTTTAATCTTTAAAAGAGTAATAGCTAAGTGGAAGTTAATTCTTGTTTTTCAAATTGTTGAGGTTGAACCCTTGCCAAGAATTTAATACTGCGTTTTCTCAGCTTCTATCTTACTGTCTGAAATATACATAAGGCTTACATAATAGCCAAATGCTAAAGTTTAAAATGTTAAAGCCAAATGTTAAAGCCCGTTTCTTCCAAGGCGTAAAAGATTAGGAAGAAAGAAGTGTAAGTTCTAAAAATATATTAACACGATATATGTGAAGAATTTGAAATACAAGTAGCATAACTTTCCTTTTCATGAATACAGAGTTAAATATATACGACGATACGGAGCAACAAACATTCAACGCTGAAAATAACTAACTCATAAATTTACAACTTTTGCTCACAAACGAGAGCAGCATGTTTGATTTAAATTTTTTTTTCAGAACGAAACGTGAGCAAGTCCATAAAAGAATAACAGAATCTGATGGTAAGAAAAATTTATCTTCTGAACTTAACTGTAATGAATATGTATAGTTTTCGATGGTGTAAGGATTCTAGTAAAAACAGAAATTTAAAGTTATTATTATCGTATAATTCCTATATTCACTTTGCATTTTTAATCTTCAAGGGAAGGCACACTGGGGAAAAAAAAGGGAAAATTCTATATGTTCCGTTCTACTGGGTCGATTGACGAAATTCCACTTGGGTTTTTCATGTCTCGAAAGCTCGACTTAGGATATGTTAGATTATGCGCGACTTAGGTTGTATATTGAACCATTGTTTTAATATAGGTATATTGACACAAAATCGGACTTTTTCATGCCAATTGGTTTTCCACATTTCGATTCTACAACTCAAATTATGCCAAACTGCCAAGTTTTGTAAAAATCGCACGAGTAGGTTTTTAAAAATTAGCTCTCAAAATTTCAGCTCCTCAATGTTAATTGAATTTGATATATATTTATTAATATCTTTTTTTATTAACCTTACTTGATTCCTTCTTCCAGAATTCGAAATTTAGACGGAATTTCCGAATATAATTCGCACATTTTTTATTATTTATTATAAAAATTTGTATTTTTAAATAATTTTTATAAATTTTTCGAAAAAAATTGTATTATATCATGTAAAGTTTTTAACATCATCTTAAAGTAGATGTATTTCTAATCGTTTCTAAGCAAAAAAAATTAGAGTTTTTTTATTCAAAATTCCTAAGATATATGTGAATTTACATTTTGGCGCGTTTTGAAATTTGGCGTGGTTACGATTAGGCATCTTTTGAACGGCCGGCCCTAGATTCATGATTTCAGTTTCAGAAATGAATCATATAAAGTGAGCTTTCAGATCATGACAAATTTGACTACACTACACATTTTAATAAAAGCGCATGCAATTAAATTTTTTTATAAATTATAAAAAACATTCCCATTGTCATGCAATTAAAGCTATCGGAGACGTTACTAATTAAAATATGTTGACATCATAAGCAAATACTTATGAAAACTGTTACATTACTTAAACCTTTAAAGGTGTATTGTTGAAAGACATCTTTTAAGTTAGAATAGCTTTAATTCAGAAGAATGCGTTTCAAATTTCCGTTTGCAGAAACGCTAAAATTCGAAATTTCTTCGATAACATATAAATCGGTATTTTGACATCCGATTCATACGTTAGCGAAAATGAATAAACGTTTTAAAACTGGCCTTGAAAAAAATATGGAGGTTTGTGCGACAGTTTTTGAGTTCAATATTTTTCTTTCAAAACATATCTTCAAAGAATAAAGAACAAATTAATACTTTAGAATTTCCTTACAAAGATGCATAAAAAATTTTAAGTTTCTTTTTACTTTACTAAAAAGAATTACGTGACCTAATTACGAAACATTCTATGCACTGCAGATATTCATTAAATAATTAAAAGAAGAATTACGTAATTTAAAAAAATATTTATTACGTTATAATTTCGTACAAAGAAAATAATGCAATCAAAAAAGATACATTCGTATTTTTAAAAAGTAGTTTGCAGGCTAATGTATTAATTTTAAGCTTGATAATGGAGATAATTATTTCATTCGAAAACTACGCGAAGTAATTTTTTTAAAAAGGGGGCTTTTTAAGATTAAAAGAAAAAGACATAAAATTTTTGTGGCAGAAAGCAGTCTTGCTTCAATGTTAGAAGAACTTTAAAAAAAAAACTCTGAAAGTACGTAGTTAGTTGTCTAATAATTGTCTAATAATTCCAAGAGAGTTCTACTATTAATTGAAATAAAAAATAATTACAATAATTAACATGATGATGGCCATGAAAGTAGAAGCAATCAAAAGCATATGTTGAAAAGTCATAAGAATATTACCTTAACGGAACGTTGAATTTTTCGTTAAAATTAATTGCAATATATTAGGAGGGGTTTCTTCAAATCTTCTTCTTAAGAGCGACAAAAATCAAAATGAAATTATTCTTTAATCTTTCAAAATGCTAATTTAATTCTTTTAAAAGCAATGCAAGCTATTACGTTTAGTGCTAAATTAGTTTTTAAGTATATTAAAGCTAATTAATAACTTTAGAAATATTATATAGGATTTAATTTTTATTTTAACACTTTTTGTTAATTTCACTGTTAACTCATTTTTTATTATTTTCTGATATTTCGAATGTACAATATTCTACAAAAAAATTCTGCTAATTTAATAAACCAATTTAAAATAGCTTTTTTAATGCATAATTAGGATTAACAATGATGACTTTAAAAAACAATTCAGCAGTTATAATAAATTACACTAATATTTCAGAAATTCTACAAATAAGAGAAATAGTGAAAGAGAAAAAGAATACAGTGGTGGCCAAAATTGTGGACACTTTTGGAAATTTTTATGTTTTTGAACTTTGTATGCTTATAGAAAATGTTACGTTTCGCAAAATGCAAACTTGTATATATCATTTTAAAGAAAATTTATTACTGAATTCAATACAAAACACAAAATTCAATTATTTGCAATACAAAAAATGTTGTATGTACTGTAATATAAATAAAAAACACAGTTATGAAGTGGTTTGTAATGTCTATCTTTCCTGGCCAATCACTGTTCTTGTTCTGAGAGCCAATCAAATGTTAGTAACTGCCAGTAGAAGCTGACATCATGTTTACACTTGAAACAATTCATTATTTTGCTTTGTTCTGTAGAAGGAGGACCTGTTTCTTATACACTGCAATTACAAGTAGGAATTTTTGTAAAAATTTTTAATATTTAGTCAAGAAGCAATGACATCAAATAAGAGAGTAGATTGGACACCTAGAAAGAGATGCAATATTATTGTGTTACGAGAAAGTGGTCTTTCCTATGCTGAAATTGCAAGACAGGTGAGTGGTTCAGTGATTACATCTGGAGTCCGAAAGTTTTGTTTACGATATCAGGAGACAAATTCAATAAAAAAACAAAGAAGGAAAAGGCCGAAAAAGGTGCACCACATCTATTGATGACAGAAGAATAAAAAGACTATGTCTCCAAGATAGAAAAATGTCATCAGCGGCCATCAGAAGTGATCTGAATGATGCTGGTGTTTAAATATATGATTCCTTGTTCTGTATATTGGGTTCCTGGGCAATAAGTAATTCCTAACCTATTTAGTCTGTTGCATCTGTTCAGTTTAAAACTATTTAAACTAGAATCTGAATATGAAGAGCAGATTGTAACATTTAAAATATTTTTATGATTTTTGTACTTTTAAATTTTAAAAATTGGAAGACATTTCTAATGATAAATTCGTTTTAGGGTAATCATACAGCAACTATAGCAGAAATTTTCCTAAACTATAATTTATGCTGTCTGTTATATAATTTTGTGTTGATTTCAAAAGTGAAATCAGATCTTTTCCCTAACTCATAGCAGTTTATTTTTTTAGCTCAAATGGGCGTTAGCTCAGAAGTGCTATTAGTCTCGAAACGGCATTTTGCGCCGAGTCACTTTACATGCCCGAATCACTTTTCAAATTGTTGCCACCAATTATTATTATCGCCCTATATTATATTTAAAGAAACTAAATAATGAAGAATCTGCATGAATGTATGTATGTTTCTCGCAGTGGGAAAACAATAACGGTACCTCGAGTCATCAAATTTTGAATAACATAGTCCTCCACTCGAGCATGGACACCTAGAAGCCCAAAATTTCAATTTCGAATTTGGTTTATAATCTGTTTCATATTTTTTAAAACTTTAACGAGTTTTTGAATAAAAAACTCAACTATTTCAAAGCAAGCTATGGGAACACTACGAATAAAAAAATATTTTTATCTCAAGCGCGCGACACTTTTTATCGGAAATTCTTAAGATATGCTGTTTTTAAATATTTTAGCGCCTTGTGGTATTAGCACAAATGCTGTCGAAACGTGGCTGTTCCTTTAAATAATAATAAAAAAAAACACTCGTTTAGGCGTAATATAAAATCTGAAGGCTTTAATAATTTTTTAATTTATTTATTTATCTTTTTTGTATTATAAATGTTTTTTCGCATTTATAGTTAATATTGCTTTCCCAGCATTAAGTCTATTCTTGCAATTAACTATTTTAAGTGACAAAATTAGGAAAAACAGATAAATCAAAACTGAGTGTTACCTTCGTAAGAAAAGAAATTCCTTCAGCAAGGATTTTAAAAAAAAAAAAAAAAAATGTATGGTCTTTATGTTGCATGCCGGGAAAATTAAGAAAATTCTTGTACAGCCCTTTGCATCGAGAGATATCATCTTGGCAATGCTGTTTTTGCCGAACTGTAGATAGGCATCTACAGTTGCACCCTATAGATGCATGGGGAAAGTAACATTGGCTAATTTAGCTACGAATCTTTTAGAAGTACTGCAATCATGTTTGTTAAGATTAGAAGTCATAGTGTCAACTGGTTAGTATTCGTGGCACCAATCAGCGCGTAGTGAGGAAATGGGAAAAATTGGTCACCATTTTGCAAAGAAGCACTTCATAGTAAGGATGCGCAATCATTTCTAATTCCATGGATAAATTCATTAAATCACAACTACTTCAGTTTGCCGTGAATGCTTGGCAATAAGATTGTTGAATGAGGGAAAGCCTTCTAACATCAAACACTCCTGACTTTTATATCAAATTTAAAAATAAAGGACCGAAAGGTTATTTTTTTAAAATTAACTTGTAGCAAATCAGGATTCACTTCTTTTAGTTTTCTTCCCAAGAAACTGTCTCCTTCAGAACTCTACGTAAGTGGAGATAAATCAGATTCGGATCATCGTCTTTCTTTCCGCCATCGACGAAACAGCTGGCCCACTGGGCTAGGTGCTTTTCAGCCTGTTGGATCCCGTCGATGGAATTAAAAATAAATAAATATAAATGAAGAGCTTAGTACTGTGTCCTCCGGGAATTGTTTACATATAGAGCTAAGTGCTGTGTCCTCCGGGAATGGGAAGGAGGAACATATTTCGAGGAACATATTTCACTATTATGGTACATGTTAGGCATACAGATATATTAAGGATATAGTATAGACTCCGGTAGAGATGTAAAGATGAACAAATACATTACAAATTGTGAAATACATTAAATTAGTTCTGGATTAATCATAGTATTAAATATAAATAAATAAATAAATAAATAAATAAAAAGACATTTCGTAAATGAATATATGTACAGAGCGGGCTGCTGATGGCACGGTGTCCAAGGAAAGTAGTTACTCCAGGCTGTCAGCAATGCTTTTAGCAATGGTAGTACAGTCGCTAATGCGGCTCAGCGCATATTTATTCTTGTGTTCTTGAACTATGCCGGCATATTGATTCAGCTGGTCTTTTTACATATGAATTCACTGTGTGCGGGCAATCGTATAGATAGGGTTCTGGGCCACCAGTACTGCCGCAGATACGTCGATCGCTGTCTCTTAGGCGAAATCTGTGAAGATAGGACATATATGGGTCATGCTCTGTCAGATACCGTGTGAGGTGCGAAGAGCTGCTATTTAAATTCTGGTTCACTTTTGGTTGAAAATTATGTAGTCTTCTGCCTGTAGTGCTCGAATTCCAGTAGTTCTGCCATTGTATTATTAGTTCACAATTCAGAGTTGTTTTCAGATATGAGTGCGGAAGGGCACAGTAATGCTACTTACATGGGGTTCATTAGCTGCGCCTTTCGCAAGCACATCTGCTGCTTCATTTCCTTTAATCCCCGTATGGGCTGGAACCCACTGAAGCTTGGGCCTCAGACTTGCAGGAATCGATGACTATGGAATGTCTACTGCTGTCGCCTTGGATGGCCTGCCAGCTTGACATTGAGTCTGCGTAAATTACTTTATACCGTTCATTGGTAGCAGTAAAGTCCAGAAAATCGTCGTCTATCCATCGTCTGTTCATCGTCTGTCACGGATCATCGTCTGTTCACCTGTCTCGTTACAGAGAATTTCTGTCTGAAAACCTATAAGAGGATTGGAATTTGTACATACAATATAAAGTGGAAACTCGCCAGTTTTATTGAAACAGTATCACACTAAAGTTATTTTTGACTAACGAAATTGATATACATTCTCTAAACCTATGAATTCATTCGTAAATTACATGAATTATTTTTCAGAACTTTTAACAACTTTTACTAGGAACTGTTTCATTCTTTATACCATCGAAGTTTACGCTTGTATTATGTAAACATGAACTTGTAATTATTTGTTTTTCATTGAACTGCCTCTAAAACGTTTAGGAATAAATATTTCGAAATTTGGTTCCACAATTTATTTACTGTATTTTGCTTTAATTATTCGGTTGATTTATTATGTTTAATATTACAATGATCTCTGCACCTTTTAAGAACATACCTTTCCAAGATCCTTTCAATCTTTCATCATATAGTAATTGATACATAAATATTGAGAGGAGGCAATACCTGGAAACGAAAGATATTGAACTACAGTCTTTATATGTTCTATATTTAATATTCATTTAAAGTTTATACAAAAGTTATTATTGCGTTACATTTCTTTTTTGGTTTTCATTGAAAGACTAGAAATACATTTGCCTTTCTATAAATGTATCTTGTTTGTCTTTTAAATCTCAAAACGATGTTATTATTACGCCGGATGATAGAAAACGCAATTTATTGAATTCTTAGAAACAATTTAATTAGTAAATGTTGTAAGAAAGTTTCATTTTATGTATGCGGTAAAGTCGAGAAAATCGCGGAAAAATTCCTCACGCCTTTCCATTTTGCTAGAAAACGAATTGTTGTTTTTGCTTTCCCAGAGGAGGAGTTTGTTAATTTGACGGATTTACTTGATAACAAAAGTTTTTTCTAACAAAGAACTTGAAATTTACTTTTTAATCCTCTAGTAATTAACCAAATGAACAAGCAACCAAAATAAAAGACTTATAGATCATACTGACTGAGCTTTTTGAAATCATGTAAATTTATTAAGCTATATTTAAGTAATTACATTTTCAGTCATCTGACGCTCAACTCTGAAACCAAAAACGTAATTACTAGTTAATTATGAGAAACTGATAGGTAAGGCATATGGAAATGATTAATATTAATTACATTAACTAACAGCAGAATGAGCATAGTGTTATACATGGATTTCTAGGAAATGAATTTAATGATATCATAATACAAGTATAAATTATTATATTAATTAGATAATTTAGGTTTTTAATATTTCAGAAAGCCGTGAAGGTAAAGGGCACGAAGGAGAACTAAAAACTGTCTTCTGAAGAATATGCTTTGTACTTAGTTATGCATAAGGAAAAACACAAAAAACTCAATGAATTAATTTTTCTTACTGAAACAGCTATCAGACCTGCCAAGCTACCGGCACATACGCTTTCAAAATTTTTCTTAGGCTACTATCTTGACTTGAGCTGAATGCCGAACAGAAATTCATTAGTGTCTACACTGGAGAAAGAGACATATGTTTTCAAATTCCATGCTGTATCGCTCGACCATTCTTTTGGCGAATCATCTGAACACATCGCATTAATTTTTGCCATTTAAAACTTGTTTTGTAATTATGGAAGATGACCGAAAAGTGGTGGTCTCTTTGAACTTTATATTATCAATTTTGGAAGACTGACATCACCACATTGAAAATTTTCCGTGATCCTTCAGAAGTAGAACTTTCCTCAGGTTGGTTGGCCTAAGCAAATTTCTACACAAGACAAAAATGTCAGCACAACGTTTCTTCCGGAATCGTAAAATATTGCAAGAAATTAAGCGAAATGCTTCGCTGAACACAACTGTTGCGGCTGGAAACTTCCCATTCAAACTACTATTGGGGCAGAATGCGTTTATTGGAAAAGTTTCTTGCTGCGCTGCACATCATCAGATCTAACAAGACCATTAGAAAGAGAAAATACAGAAGCAACCGCCTACTTCAGGCCCAGGGAAGCTAATATGCTGTCGTTGAATGATAATGGTTTCTTCCCAGCTCAGTTCTAGACAACTCACTGGGAAGATTCTTTATCTAAACTGTTTATCTACATAAAATGCAATTTCAAAAATACGGCCATTCAGGAAAAGAAGATTTATTTATCTCTCATTTTAAGGTTATTGATAAGTTTGTAAAGACTACTTAAGTTTCTAACAGTTAAGTTTAAACATGCTTTGCTGTCTATTCTCGTTAACCATCTACTACTCCCTACCACAATGAGTTTTAGTATCGCGTTTTATGCAAATGAGTTAGAAGGTGTATTTAAGGAAAGTTCGAGAGAGAGTGCTTAGGAGTTCCTATTGGAGCGCGTTTGCTTTCTGGCTACTTCGTTCTTGAATCTACTACGCTCGGCCATATTGTACGTGTCTGTTGATAATCGCCGGCTAGGTTAATTTAAGGGCCAACAGCGTTAGCTATTTGTGTCTAGCTTCGGCTAAGTCTATTTAGTTTAATATAAGATCAGTTTCTTATTTTGTTATCCTGATTTAAAAGTCCAAGTGGAGGCTTTCCTGTAAACCCGAGAAGGGGACACCTGTATTACTTCTTTAAGTGAATAAAAGGGTATTTTAATCCTTCTCGAGACTCTGAAGTAACTACTTGAACTCAGCGATACTTTGCTACTTAGTTCATTAGGTTCCTAGACATTATATTAAACACAAAGTACTGAGGAACGTTAAATTGACACCCGAAATTCCAACGAAACATGTCATTAGAAGGGAAACAATTCTTGTTAAACTCTCCTATGCTTCAAATCTCTCAGGCACCAATACACCCGATGGATGGTTTGGATTGATCGTAGAGACCATTCAGGCAGCAAGGAAACCAACTGCGACGTTCGACGGCAAAGGTTCTGTCATGTCCTTTCTGGAACAGTTGGAGCTGCATTTTGCGTGACATCCGGTCCAGGAAATTCAAGATCTCAAAATTGCCCCAGCGAAATTAAAGGCCAAGCTCTTAGTTGCTTCAAGGAAATCGGAAAGTTCCTGCTGGGGGATTCGGGATACAAAACATCTAATTGGGAGACATTGAAGACCGCGCTATTAAAAGCAGTCGCAGTCGTGAAAGACCGAGTGGAGTCAGAGCTCTTCAGTAAATACTAGAAGAAGGTGGAAAGATTGTCGCACTTAATTTCACGGAAAATGTTTAATCTGCTGTATGGAAAGAGGCCAGACAGCGAATTAATCCAAGTGATTTTGCCACGTCTGTTTCCTCCTCTTCAGGACTTTATGGAAGTGCAAAACCCACAGACGCTGGAAAGTTTATATCAACTCGCAGTAAAATTTGACGAGCTTTTGAAAAATCGCGTACGGCAAGTTCTGGACAGAGCCAGTACTCGAGATTTTCGTATCAACAAAGACTTCAAAGTAAGTAGTATCCGTGCCGGCAATCTGAGAAAACCGAAAAAGGCGGTAGCAAAAAGACGGGTTAAAGAAAGTTGTTTGACGATCGCCAAAAGAAGCAACAGAAGGAAGGAGCTGCTAAGAAAAAAAATAAACTAATTAGAGTTCCCGAAAAAAGGGTTCTTTCGCACCCCTTGAAGGAAAATCGCTCAGAGATTAAGCTGAGTTACCGTAGTGGTACAAAATTTTGGCTTTGCCTGAAATTCACATAGTATCATTATATATATTCACATAGTATCACTATATCACACAGTATCACTTTCATTGTTTGGCAGATTCTATAGACACACGATCAAATTATAAGCTCCAAACACAACTGCTTCTTATAGGACTTCCTAAGTTTAGTGACGTCATGCGTTTCAAAAACAATTAATTTGTGTGATAACGTGCCTACCACTGCGTTACTGGACACTGGGACGCAGTGCAGCTTTTTGTCGCAAGATTTAAAAAAATATTTTCTAAGTTTCAGACTGTTTAAAACTAGGGGGAGAAAGTAATTGCTGCCCAAGGTAAGCAGTATACGTGCTTAGGAAAATTAGAGCTGCACATACAAATTAAAAATGAACCCGAAAAAGTGAGGTTTCTTGCGGTCAAAGATCTATTAACGTCAATAATTTTGGTAATTAATTAATTAACGTCAGTAATGTGTTACGCGCAGCGAGGGGGAACTTAAATTTTAAAAATTGTACCTTAGAAATGGGCGCTGAAGAAGAAGAGTGCATTGAAGAAGAAGTGGGAGCAGCAAAAGAAGGAAATCTGAATCACCTCGAGGAAGATGATAAGAAGACAATTGAAGCCCTGGTAAGAAATTTCTACAAAGTTCTTGAACCCAGGTTTCGAATCAAAAAGATTAGAGAAGGATTTAAATAGTTTAAATAGTTTCTCATGAAATCATTTATGGTTCGAGACTCGGTGAGGGCATTGCACATTTTTTACATCTCCTGCTTAAAAAAAAAAAAAAAAAAAAACATGATTTTTGCAATGGTGTCCGAAATAAAATGTTGTGGACGATAGTTCGTCACCACCAGGATTTGTCGACTAGGTCTCCTAATCTCCATTCGCTCTTTAAAAGGGAAGTATATAAGGTATTTTCTATTCCTTATCGCATGCCTTCGTGGTGTAGTTGGAAGAGAGGTCCAGATTTCGAGTTCTGGGAGGGTAGTGCACATTTTTCACGTCTCCTACTTCGAAAAACTCTGATGACTTCTACAAGGTTTCATCACCTTATTTTCAGGAGTCTTCATATCGTAGACGCTCAATCCTCTTAAAATAATTGTTTCAGTCTATAACAGTAGCATCAGCCACGTTGACTTCTTACAAGCAAAATTTTATTACTGTCATTTCTACGGACGAGCTGTAGATGAATCTAAATGCAGTAACATTTTGTAGTATTTGCTGTAAACAAATTGCTAATTCGCATTCCCACCGATTCCATGACTTTTGAACATGGCCATGTGCTCTTCAATTGTCTCGAATAAAACTTCATATAATGAAAATCGGACATTGAAGATTACTCTGAGATATAGCTTATAAGAAACTAATAGCATCAATTTCATTGTTTGGCAGATTCCACAGACCCATGATCAAATTATAAGCTCCAAACACAAACTGTTTCTTATAGGACTTCCTAAATTTAGCGACGTCATGCGTTTCAAAAACAATTAATTTTTGTGATGATGCAAAAATTAGTAAGTATTCGCTTTTTTTGGCTTTTAAAATCAAACCAATTTGTGTTCTGGGAAAGCAAGATGTAGACGGTGATGTAAATTCCAGAGGTTGTTCTATTTGAGGCTTATCTTATAGGAAGAAATCCAAGACGAAGGAAGTAATTCACTCACATTCAGTAATATTAATTTGACATAATTATTTAACAGTTACTAACGAGTAATTTTCAGCCACAAAACGTTTAGTGTGAGTTAACTATCCAGATAGTTCCAAACGAAGCCATTTTCATCCAGGGCATATTCTCTTCCAAGTTAAATACAAACGATCCGTCTGGTGTTGCTACACGGAAGTTTCATAATCATAGCACTTCTGATAGCTATCTTTTGATTAGTTCGCAACAAAAGGTATAAAAAATAATTAACATCAAAATAAAATTTTAGCTAAAATATACCTTATAACTAATCAAAATCAAGTATTAGATGCGAATAGCACTTACAACGAATTGTAATTTTACAATATTATGAATCATTTACAGAATTGCTTGAAAAGGCAATGTTTCAAGCAATTCTGTCTAAATTCTTGAACTTTATCTTTCCATTTAACATTTTATTAGCAAGTTAAGAATCATATTTCATAGAAGAATTATTAAGATTATTTTATAGATTAGTAGAACTGTATGCAGTAGATAACATGGTATTTTCGGCAAGTAAGAAATTTTTATAAGCTGATATGTTCTGTTTATAATGCTAAAGATAATTTCGGTGAAGGCATGTTTATTCTTAAAAAGATTCAAGAATTGAATGATTCAAGATTCGTTATGAAAACTAAAAATAGAAAAAAATTGAGTACCGTGTGACAAAAACTGTCCAGGGTGTTCAATTAAATATTTGTAATTTTTGATGTCCTTTTCAACTTTCCTTGAGGAATCGGTTAGTTAAATTAGAATAATTCGAGGAAATAAGATTAAAGGAAGTGCAGCCAAAAATAATAAGCCAAAAACAATTTAATAGGCTGTATAAGTCATGAGGTGTCCACATCAGATTTTTATGTTATGTGATATATCTTAACAGAATTCAGGCAAGAAAACCTGATTTTGAGTGCTCACATTTTAACACATGTTAAGTAAATGTCGATTCCACTAACATCCTTAGGAAAAAAAAATTAGAAGATTGACGCAGTTCATTAGTAGAATGTTTGATTTGCATGTGAAAGGCTTGAAGTTCGATTTTTTGCACCTAAACTGTTCTTCGCACTTAAGTGTTGTTACACTGCTTGAAAGGTGCTTTAAAAGTGAAAGGTAAAACAAGTATTAAATATTATCAAGTGATTTCCTAAGGAAAACTTATAGAACTAGCAATTATAAAGTGATGGAAAGGTTGAATAAAATGGAATGATGCTTCCGCGAAAGTGAAATCTTTTCAAATATCAGAATAAAAGAGTGATAAAAAATGCTTTAACTCTTATTTATTTTCTCTAAAAAAAGGCAAAATATTTTACGCATAAAAATAACTTAATCTCTGGATATAAAATTTGACGACACCTCTTGCGCTGACATTGATGTGTTATTTGCTTCAACAGTATGGGGACTCTTTCTCATTTTTTCGCTTAAAAATATAAAAGAATACAGCATTAACTTTAGTGATACGCTAGGGTTTTCACAAGAAAATTCTTGACAGGAAAGTTTAGGTTTTATAAAATGTGCAGCAAGTTTAGAACTTCTTTCGAAGATTACGTTTTCTTATTCAAAACATATTGATTATACTTTTTTATATATATGTGTGTGTGTATATAAATACATATATATATGAAACAAATTTATCGACGTTAAATGATGGTGGCAGTTTCAAAAAGAATTTCAGGTAATATGCTTCTTTCTCATTTTTCTTGGTTAGATTACAATTTCTCCTTTCAAGAAATTCTTTGTTTGAATATTTCTTCATTACAGTTCAGTTACTATTAATTTGACCCAGCAGTTAGAGGCATAAAATTCAAGCATTTAACAGAATTATATTACGACTGTCCTTGATCTATGTTTCTGATGTTCTCAGTGATTGCTTTTACGTGTACTAAGTACTTCTTTTCTTTCTTTCTTTTGCTTTTCTTCTTTCCTTTTATTTATTTTTAAATGTTTTTTGTCCACTGACCTTGATTTCGTTCCTTTTAAGGTACTTTGATACAAACAGGATATTTTGGGTATCAACATTATCATCCATTTTGACGTTCATCTGACAGTAATTCCTCCAACTTTGTATCAATGACTTTCGATGGTTGTCCGGCTATAGAGTTTTCTTGCTTTTTGCCAGATGTAACATGTCTAGCAAACTGTGCTTGGATATTTTTTCACCCGAGGAAAGGACGTAAATACGCTCCCTAGATGCAATGAAATTAACTATATAAGTATATATTTTTATATTCAACAAAGATAACTATTTTAACTCCTAATACTTTTATAGTATTTTTAATTCTTCTTTACATATTCAGACAAATCACATGAGTAATTTATGGTTTTTATATCCGAAATGTCGAAAAAAGGCTATTGGATATTTTTGTATAAATAGAAAATAATATTTATAGAAATAAATAGCAAGATGATTAATGTAAACATTGTTACACTAATTTTTGAGCTGTTTTGGTAATTTAATTGTTTTCCCTTTAAGGAACCAAAGTCGTCAATAATTTATTCCACCCCCTCTCCGGAAATTTAATTAGTTAATAAATTCTTGTTGGAAAAATAAAATAACCAAGCTTGAAAGCGTTTCTTGATAAATAGTATATCTTAAGCAACTTTGGTTTTACACTCTTGAAACTTCTATTACCAATAGCCTTCTAAACATAGTTACGAATTTCTGTACTATAGAATTAAACTGCATTTGTGAATTACTTTTGACAGAATCTAAACTTGAAGCTATCTTAAGACCAGAAATAATTGATTTTTAAAATTAGATGATTTTGATGAAATTTTCATAGCGTGTATATCCTTCTGAGTTTTAAGTAATAAACCTCTTACTTTAAACGACCTAATTCAAGTGACGTTAATGTTTCCCCCGGCAGAAAATGAAAATCGAAAGACAACTTGTTAATTTTTTCATATCTCCATTTTATTTTTGAATTTAAATAACTTTAATTTTTTGCAAATTTCTACTAGGCAAAACATTTTACTGAAAAATTAATCCTTTTATCAATTAACTCATTGATTGTCTGATTTACTAATCAATCATTTTCGTTTCGTTTCAAATTCTGGTGATATATCAATCTTTAAAGCTAAGTTTTCCCTATTTTTCAAAAACATTTTCAGAATTATTTTATCTTATATGTTGTCAAGAAAGTAACAATCTATGTTATATGTTTGTGTGTTTAGTTCAGTACTGAAAAAGCATAAGAGGACTATCTGCCCATGGAAAGAGAAGACGTCGTGGAGATTTTTCGAATGAGAATTGACTATTTATGGTTACAGAATGTGGAAAAATACGAAAGCACACAAGTAAAGAGCTTAACATGGATTAATCACTGTTAAGCTCTATTAAAGCTGCATCTTTATATAAGGTTACAGCTTTTGATTGTAAGGCTTTATTTACCATTCTGTTTCTTGCATTTTTAATGTCGATGCAAGTAATATACATAAAAGTTTCTAACTCATGTGCTTTTTTTCAATTCATTACAACGAATTATCATCTGAAGCTTGTAGATATTGATCATTAATAAAAATGTTAAGTAATAATAACAGTAAATTTTACTTGTGTAGAATCTTAAATTAAATTTCTCCAAAGGGTACTAGATTGACAAGCGAGTTATCTCTTTAATCTGAAATCAAAATGACGAACTCCTAAGAAGATTAGAATAACCTTTTTATTTAATCTGTAGAGTTACACTTGATCCGTTAATGCTAATTAGTCCCCAAACCCTAACAGATGGAAAGGGAATTATCGCTATCTGAAACAACGTTGAAGTCGTGAGAAAGTTAATTATGATCTTTTTATTTAAATACAATTTAGAACACAAAAGCTTCCTCTAATAATATAAGCTACAACTCGTAATGATGCAACGAAACAGAACAGTCAGAATTAATCCAAACGTTGAATAGTAGTCAAGGATTATATGATTAAATACACAGACCGGCCAATGAATTAGAAACCTTTGAGATTTTCATTTGAATGCGTGCTAGGGATGAAGTATGTAATTTTTTTATGATGTTGGTTACACGTGGTTAGAATGCTAGTATATGTAAGAGGGCTTTTCACGATGAATGAAGTAAAATAGGATAACTGACAGATCTTTCATCTTTTTTAAATAAAGGGCTTATGGTTGGTGCCCGTTTAGTAAGGGCCTGGATTTCGAAGATAGCAAATCTCACTGGGTTCTCAAAAGCAGCTATATCAAAGATTTTCAAAAGTTGGAATCAGAACCCACAGTCCTTAGAAGACGTAACTGGGGTTCGAGCAGAGTTTACCAAGAGAGAGATCAGCATCGTATCCGACGAATTGTAAGGCAGAACAGGGACTATACTATGCTTCAACTGATACAGATCGTCAACCAAGGCTCTTCCCAACAGATTTCAGCTCGAATCATGCGCAGGGAATTGCAGAGGATAGGAATGCATAGTTAGGTGCCTGTGAGAAAACCACTCATTACTGCCAGACATGCAAGAATTTGTTTGCAGTTGGAAGATGTCGAATTTAGCGAGAACCCCATCATGCCATGAATCCATCTTGCCTTACTCGCACTGTGTAAGGGTCTGGTGAGAGTATCGTGATATGGGGTATGTCCTGCTCACATGGAAGTGATGCCCTGAAGTTCCTCGAGGGTATACAAACAGTCATGAGATACCTAGATATATTGGCAGCTTAAGGACACCCTTACAATGTTGCATTTTTACCTTGATGGCGACGGATACTTCATGGACGATAATGCAACTATACATCGTGCCAGAAGTGTTCAAAATTGGTTCGCTCAACATCAGTCTGACTTCCAACATCTTCCTGGCCACCACATAGCCCGGATCATGACCCCATAAAAATGTATGGGATATGGTGGGAAGACGTAACATCTAAGCACTCTCCTCTGCCATCTAATTTACAAGATTAAAAAGCTGCATAGCCAATGAATGGTATTCTTTGGACGTAAATGCACTCCAGAGGCATGTAGATTCGATACCCAAACGAATCAGAGTAAATACCCATGCAAAAGGAGGTCTAATAAAATATTGATCTTGGGTTTCTAATTCATTGGATAGTGTATTTATTCCTAGAAGGTGGAACATTGCTCTAATGGAAAGTTAGAATCAAAGCTTTTGGTAACTATAAAACGCGAAGCCGAATAATTAAAGCCATTACAGCTGGCAGGAAACTTACATTCGTAGTGCGCACACTATATTAAAAACAAGCTTTGTCTTAAAATCCAAAAACCTCAGTTTACATACTGCCTACTCATTTGCATATGGAAATACTATGGAATACGGAAAGGAGAAGTTATGATAAAAGCTAACATTATAAATACCTGTTTGATGAACAAAAAAATTCCTTACAATTCTTAAAATTCAATGGAAGGCACCATTTGTGCTATAAAACAAAACTCCGTCACTTGCGAGTATTTAAAATAACGTAAGCTGAAATTTAAAGTTAAGTAACGTAATCGAAGACCATATAAAATGGTTTATTTAAGCTGACTCAATTATTTCGTAGGATTTGAAACTGGATGTAACTAGCTGTGATCAGTGGACATATCTGCTCAACTGCTGGAAAGCAAAAACGTTTTTGATTACAAATATTTTCTAAAAGCCATAGTTATTTTCGAATATTGTTGACTATTTTTGGAAATTAATTTCTATTTTAACAATAAACTTAAGAAAATATTTAATAAAGTTATTTCTTTAGCTTCTAACGTAGAACATTTTAAAAGAAGAATTTGGGTTAATCCAAATTTATAGACCTTTTGTAATCCAATACCCTGTTGTTTACCAATGCAATGAACGCAGATAACCGATTTAACAAAATTTTTATATGTTTCTCAATTACTGTTTAACTTTCATTTGGAGCAGAGCTTAAAATGCGTCGTAGTCCTAGATAAATTATAATTTTAACCGTATAGCGTTGAAGCCTAAAAAAATTGTCTTTGCACCTTTTTTATGAAAATGAACTATAAATTCAGCTGAAAATTCTTGTGATCTGATAAAATTTTATTTTAGTGACATATAAGTCTCAAAAATCTATTCTAACTCTTGAATAATGCTCGTCTTTCCTTGGAAATTACACTCTTGGGCGGAGGTTGTAGACGTTTAAATGAACAAAAGTCCTCGCTTACATGCCAAAATAATATTCTGCAGGTAGTGCGAAGAATTTAAAAGAGGTTGTTAGAGAAAGGTTAAATTCGTCCTTTCCAAAATATTAGACGTTATCTCTCTTATTGTGTTTCCTATCATCTGATTCCATTATAGTAAGTTACTTGCAATTTGCAATGGAATAGGAAAGGGGGAACCATTTTTTATATTTCTGAATTTATTCCAAGTTACATCGGACCTAATTCAGTGCAATTATAAATGTTTAAGATAAATTGTTTAAACACTCAAATGCCAGTGTTCTCTCACTGCAAAGCACCTGAAGACCTTTCGGAACAATAAAATTAAATATGGGGATTAAAATAGTTCCTTGTACAGAGGCTTAGGTCTTGTTCTCAGAGGTTAGTCCTCGCATTCGAAGGAAATTTTGTTCTTGTAAAATTCTGTTTGACATCTAGTACTATATTGACAGGGTAGCGACAGTATTTAGAAAGGCTTGGAATTTTTTTTCTTGGTTTTCGTATCTAAACTCCGTTAAAAATTTCTTCCATACTATCATACGACTTCCAGTATTCTTTCTTTTGTTATTAGTAACACTTTAACCGTTTTACCTTTTTTCAATGGTAGGAGAAAAGGGGATCTTCTTTGTTTCGGTCATCCCTTCAAATATCATTTTATACTGTACTTGAAAGGTTAAATTCAGCCGGATTTCGGCTGAATTCTCAGATTTTGAATAAAACTTTTTTTCCTGCCTTATCCTCAATTAAGACGTGATCGGGTATTTTATTTTATTACTTAACTATTTATCATTAAACTAAAAATTTATTAAATTTTAGGTTTGTAGAGTATTTTATGTTAATTAACCAGTTATTATAAATATAGTCTTTCATATAATTTCTCCTTTCCATATTCATCACAAAATGCAATTGAGTTGTTTCTGTATTTAAGCAGAGGTTTTTGGGGCTTGAGAGAGAGAGCATTTCTGGCATTGCGCGCTACCTGGTTAGTTACTGCCAGCTCCTAACAGTTTTAAATGTCTCGACTTTCCGTCTTTCGCCGCCGATACTTTAAATTGACTCGCCGGTAAATTATTGAGCCGCCTTCTAGCTTAGTATTTAATTATGTAGTCTTCGACTACTGATCTTATTTGACTGTTCTTATTTATTTGCATTGGCACGAGCTGTGGTCATTGTAGCACAAAACTTTGCCTTTATGGTCAAAGTTCTGTTTAACTAAAAAGGATATTTTTATAATCTTAGTAAGACTTTGGCGTTTCATATCAGACATAGCGATAATTCGCTACACTTCTGTCAGGGTTATAGGACTAAAGTAGCGGTAACATACCAAGTATAACCTTACAACGTATCTTTTTCCATTTCCTACTTATTTGTGTTCCTATTTCCAACGGGTTTTTATAGGGTTCCGGCACTTCTAATTTTAAATTTTGAACCCTATTTTGGGGCATTTTATGAACGCAGAATATACGTAGGGAGATTTTAATTTTCGACTTACATATATGCGCTAAAAGTTTCTTTGCCATAAGATCCGCTGTTACATAAGCTTTAATATTGCAGCTATAATTTTTTTGTAAACATTCCATATTTTCTCCCTATTAAATGTTTTCTATCAAACGAAGTATTATTTGTATTGCATACATTTTAATTGAATTGGCTGACTAAAATACAATACTGATGTTGATTTTTACTCTATTCTATTCTGTTTTCTTTAATGATTCCTTTGTTCGATAGTTTAGGTGCTACAATGTTCTTCATTCCCTTCTGTCGTTTAACTTAAAGCTTGAGTAATGCTGCCATCTTGTTCGACGGCTGGGAACCGATTGATTAACTGCCCAGACCAGCAGACTCTGCCTCTCGGACGACTTCGAACGGATCGTGGGGGCGATAAATTTTTGCGAAAGGCGACGAATATATTTATCCTGGAATAACGAGGCTCTTGGGGTCATATTTCAAAATGGTTCTGGTCTGGAGGTGGGGCTTCTTTTGAAACATGATTTTATAAATAAACCTCATGGATGAAAAGAAGTACGTATCTACAAGTTAAGGAAAGCGTGACGGCTCATTCATCTTTTAGATAGAATTGACAATATCTGGAAGCTGCTAAAATCAAATTTCGAGTTGCAATAAATTATGATTTCTTACATTTGAAGGACTAAACAGAAGATACTTTGAAGGAAAAGTCACAGCGGAGAAGAAATGTATCTACTGATCGTGGGATATCGTGCAATCAAACTAAGGCATATTGTAATCAGCATGGTGCCAACATAAATGTTGTATTTGTTAAATATTCAATATTTGCGTAACAAAGACTTTGCTTCTTAAAAACGTTTCAGATCTAGAAATATTTCAAACCTTTAATTTTTAATTTTTAACATCAATAAATTTCTAAATTCTTAAAAGCTAAAACTTTCTCAAAAACTGTTTCCTTCATAATACTAAATCCGCAAAAAACTGGAATTTATTCTGATTAAAACCATTGTACAACTAGGCGCTTTTACAATAAAAGAGGCGGTTTCGAAAGATATTACGTAAAGATTGCATTTGAAGCCTGAAAATTATTGACATGGGTAAGATTATTTTAAGACAAGAATTTTTTAAGTTTCATCATTATTCTTCTTTCGCAGAGTTTGCAGCAAGATTTTATATGAGCAACAACAACAGATACTAGCAAAAGTATCTTCTGGAAAAAAAGCAACAGAAGAAATTAAACTGAAGATGTTCTTTAAGTGCAAGAATTCTGAAAGTTTCATATATTTTTTGATAATTTATAATACATTGATCTTGTAAGTTAAAAACGTTTAACCGAAGAAAAAATAGAGTTCGTGTGCTTCAACAATAGTACAGCATACTAAGCAATAAGTGCCACTGGGAAGAATTTTTCCAGATTCATTATTAAAAACATTTATAGATTTATTACAAATCATAGAAAAATTCGAAAAATCATTACAAATGTTTGGTAGGTCTAGTTGTAATAATCTATTAACTCAATTCTCTTCAAGAGACTCTTGGTATCAACAGTTCCTTAAATTTATTTGTATTGTTCAATTTTACGCTCTTGCTTTCTGGTACACAGATGTAAATCATCCTAGCAGCAAAATATATGAATATTATCTATTTGAATTTTGCATGCAAAGTATTTGGTGTGATTGAACATAATATTCAGCGTACCAGCAAAACAGTTACGGATACAATTTTCGTATGCCAGATAATTCAACGTGTTCACTTGCAGGATGGAGTAATCTTGTCGTAGAAATTTGAACTATACACTGCGCAACAACAACAACAACGACAACTCAAACAACAACAATAACAAAAACAACAAAAAAAGAGGTACAGTTCTATATCTACCGTTCTACTGGGCCAATTGGCGAAATTCAAATTGCGCTTCTCATGTCTCGAAAGCGCGACTTAGGATGTGTATTAGATTTTTTACATAGCATTGTTCTAATATAGCTATTTTGAAACAAAATCAGACTTTTTCTGAAAGGATATGCCAATTGTTTTCCCTATTTCGATTCTACGACTCAAATTATGCCTATATATTAGATTTTGTAAAATTTGGTATAAAATTTACTGAGAAATTCAAAAAATTATTTTGGCGCATTTTTTCCAGTTTGTGCCAAGAATTCACCTGGCGAACGTCTTAATTTATAGCAAACTATTTTCCTTTCCTTTTTTTATTGTAGATGAACGGAAAAAAAATTATAATTCATATTTTCAAATAATTTTAACAAAGCGCCTAAACCACTTTGGCGTTATTATCGCTTATAATAAATATGCCAAATTTCCAAACCTGCCAATGTGAACCAATATGTATCAGAAATTCTAAAGATATACTCATTTTAAAATTATTTTGCGAAATTCCTGTTCAACTGAATTTTACGGTTTAAGTGCGAAACACATGATATTTAATAAATAAAGCTAACACACAAAATGTTGAAAAAAACGCCCCTTTGGACGTAATTTAAAATCTGAACTTTTTTTAATTGCAGATGAGCGGAAAAAAGTTATCGTTCATACTTTCGAATAATATCCGTAAACCATATTTATGTTAGTATCGCTTATAATAAATACGCCAAATTTCCAAACTTGCCAATATGTAAATGCGTATTAGAAAATTTTGGAGAAAAACTCTAATTGTTTGCAGGTGTGCCTAGAAATACATCTACTTTAAGAAGATGTTAAAAGTGTTGTAAGTTTTAATTCAAAATTGTTTTCGAAAAATTTATAAAAATTATTTAAAAATGCAAATTTTAAATATAAATCATAAAAAGTCTGCGAATTTTATTTGGAATGAACCTAAATTTCGAATTCTGGAAGGAATAATCAAATTCGTTTAATAAAAAAAGAGATATTAACAAATATATACCAAATTCAATTAAGATTGAGGAGCTAAAAGTTTGAGAACTAATTTTTTCAAAATTACTCTTGCGATTTTTACAAAACTTGGCATTTTGGCATAATTTGAGTCGTAGAAATGAAATAGGGAAAAAATTGGGATGTCATTTCAGAAAAAGTCCGATTTTATGACAAAATACTTATATTAAAACAATGTTATTTATAAATCTAATACATATCCTAAGTCGCGCTTTCGAGACATGAAAACCTCAAGATGAATTTAGTCAATCGGCCCAGTAGAATGGGACATATAGAACTGTCCCATTTCTTTTTTCGCTCAGTGTACATCCAAAAGAATTCAGCGAATCTAATCTTTAACCATGTCTTAATCTAGTGATCACAATTAATTTAGGGATTATACAAAAAGTTCTAAAGAATAAAATTTACTGCGAGCTCATTAAAATTTTTTTATTTTCCGTTCTAAATTCGACAGAATTATGAATCAAGAATGGAAATTGTCAAAGAATAATTTCCGAGTTGCAAGCACAATTTCGAAATCATTCTTTGAGTTTTAAAAATGATTACTTCTAGATATTTGTTAAAACGTTAAGTCTTTGTGACGCTTTTCCAAAGGTACCTCTAAGAAAGCTTAACGATTTTGAACGTAATTTTGGGCGAAAACGTCTGAATAGCATAAACTGCAATAGGCTTTGCCTTGGTTCATGACCTGAGTATCTCTGATTTGGCTCAAATTCTGCATAATTATAGAAGACGTTAAAGCGAATATATATGCAAGATAAAAGCGTTCGTTCTGAGATAAAATTGTTAGCTTTCCAGCTCTAAAATTCTAAGTAATATTCCTCTTATTTTTAATTCTTTCTTTCGTCACAAGAGTTGATAATATAAGTTTTAGAACACAGAGATATTAATCAGACATTTTGGCTTAAATTCTAGCTGCTGCCATAGCATCCTTGTAGTGGGTTTCAAAACTGTTTTTATATTTATTTTGAACTTCAATTCATTAATAAAATATTTTTAACGAAATAACGTAAAAAAAATAAGTATTACAAAATTTCGTACAGAAAGTAGCTTATTTTTCATTTTAACTTTTCCAGGTATTTATCTATCATTGACAGAAAACACTTATTAAAAACATTCAAAACATAAAATATTGACATTAAATGCAGTAAATTTATTATTGTTTACTATAGTTTAAAATATCTTTAAAATAACCTTTTTTACTTGATCTTTTTTACTTTTTCTTAAATAATGACATATATATGTCATTATTTAAAATTCAAGTTCTGATGAACCAGCTTTTATTAATGCAATCACGATACTCGATTTAATTTTAAACATAATATTTATGATAAATATCTGTTATCAGATAAAAATAAAATTCCAAAATATATTACATATGTTAGAACAAAATAAATGAAAAATAGTCTTTTCTACAACCGTTTCTAGTATATCAATTTAAAACTATTTTCCTAAAATATTCTTCATGAATAAGTTGTGTTGTGTCCTTTTGGGAAGAACACCACAGAACAAAAGTTAACAATTTTGCCTATAAATTAATCTTTCCAAAAATGATTTACGTTGTGTAAGATCCTAAAGAACTCATGGACCTTGATGCTCGTTAACTCATGTAAATCATGTATTTCAAAGGTGTAGCTTAACCTACCAAGGACACGAGAATCAATATCAAATTTAAAGAACACTATAGTATTTATTTTTCATTTAAATCAATTTTGTCAATTTCAATATGATAATAAAATTGAATTACCCCCCCCTGGGGAAAAAATTAAAACACTTAACGAAGAACATTTATATTGGTTTTTAACAATTCAGTATTTCCAAAATAAAACATTTTTCCATTTCAATAACTTTCACTCACTGTACATAAGTGAGCAAAATCGGTAAGACATTCTCTTAAATTAGTAGTACGGAGTATAATAAAGTCATGACTTTTGTGCAGATATACCTGTATTTAGATTTAGTGGCAACTAAAGCGATTTTTCGTCAGAATTTTGGAGGAATTCAGACAACTTTTATTAACAAAGCACACACAGTCTGAGAAGCATTAAGTACATGATAAGTTTTGATTTAGTGCCTAAAAATTTATTCTTGTTAATAAGTGAAACTTGCAGCTGAAGTGATGGTGAAGTTTAAGAAACATTTTGCCAACTTATTCGCTTACGTGAATTACTCCAAACTGATGCACCACATACACATAATCCGTTACTCCCCTACTAAAAAATAAAACGTATTTGCTAGCTTCCCTTCGCTAAATAAAAGAAAATTTGAAAGATTTTGAATGACGTGCAAGATAACAATGAGCAGTCATATTTTCTTATGGACTTCAGGCGTTGGGTATATCCAGATAAAGAACGCCTTCATAAAATATTTTGTGAAAACTAAAAATGTTCGAATAGTCTTCGAACGAAAATCAGCTATATTTTGCGAGGATCGTTTATATATTAGATACTTGACTGAACACAAATAATTTCCACTCATTTTAAACGTCGCTGTGCAGTGTTGTGAGAATTTGTTTTAACATCGTCAAGCTAAAGAGCGGTACGGCACAGATGGAAAACAGTTTCAGAATTTACGTGAACACTTGGAGCTTCAGTTCTTAAACGGTTGAAGTTCCACCCTCAGGACGTGCACTTTCGTGAGATATGCTACTACGATGAGCTTTATGAGGAAGAATGTAATAGATTTCGGCGTGCTCGACGAGGTTAAGTGATGTCTTCAAGGAAAAGTGAATAAATTAGTTTCAGTTAGTATTTTGAGTCTGAAATTTCTTTACGTTCTATTGGGGGTTAAGACAGCAAGTTCATACGGAATCTACTTACTAAAAATGATAAAGAAAGAACCTTCAGCTCTAAACTCTTATGCGAAAAAAGAAAAATTGATCTCAAAGGTCGTGAAATTATCTCAGGACAAGTAATAGGGCAGTTTAAAAGAGTGGCTTTTAAACAGCATTCGAATTCAGAATGAAAAGAATTTTGTGAGAATTATAACTTTTCTGAGAACTAAAATGAAGCCCGTGTTATATACTTCGAGTGTGTATTATAATTCTGGATTTGACTTTGGAAAGACTTCTCAAGAGTATCAGAATACTTCAGAATTTCAAAGATTCTAATTTACTCTCAAATCCTTCGACATGAAAATATTTGAATGAAGGATTAGGCGAATCATCTTCCAGGATGTTAAGCATTCCCGATATAAAGAAGGTTGCTGGTTGTCGTGACTGATGATTGTGGGTTCTTTTCATCTATTATTTGGCGCCAAACATAAGGTAAAGTTGTACTTTTTAAACGTTTTTATTCGCAGTAATACTACACAACAACTTGTGTTTTTCGTGTAACTCACAAATCTGCTCTTAAAATTTTTGTTTTATTTTGAAACCATTCAGAGAGTTTCGGGTGATCCATTTTGAAATATAACACAATAAGTATTCCTCATAATCCAGTTCGTTGTTTTTCTCTGCATTTCGCTGTCGTCGTTGCTCTCCATAGAGGGAGATATAGCCTCACACTGGTTATCGAAGTTGCCCTTAGGACTGCACCAGAAAAGAAGTTATTTACTTGTTTATTAATGTGAATTTCTTCAAACCTTTTTTAAAATTATAATGTTTGTTTTTCGAATGGTGGGAGCAGATTTAAAGGTTGTAAAATAAATGGCTAATAATTGAGCAGTATGAGGATGATTTCTACATAATGATTTACAGCCTCCAACTGCATCCGAATTGGTTTATTTTCATCTTGAGTATAACTTAATACAGACTTGATTACTAAATCTTGATACTGATGTAATGTTATTCAGTTACGTTAGAACGAAATGCAGTTATTTTTAATTAAATAGAAATGGACGAAGTTGTTGGACTTTTTTACTAATTTAAGTTTTTAAGTTTTCAATATTCAATAACACATGAAAGTCAAAATTATAATAACATCTCTAAATCACATGACTATAACAAATACTGCATTGGGTGAAAAATTTTTGTGACATACAAGATAAAACAACATTTAGACTTTAAAACATGTGTGTTCAAAATTAACAGTAAATAGTACCAGATAATACTCCAACAGAAGGAATTAACATTGCGTTGTGTTTAAATATAATATAATATAATATAATATAATAACCCGTTCAAGTTTTAATTAAATTTATTGGGTCCAGTGTTCTAAGTGAAACATACAAGGTAAGTTAAATTAAATGTTTCATTTATTAAAGGTAAACAGAACTAGTAACAATATACATTAGGTGTTGTTCAAAATAAAATAAAATTTTTCCATACCGTTATTCAACAAGAAGGGGGATCCCCAAAAATTACTTAACAGCGTACAGTGAAGAAATATTCTGCCACTTAACAGCGTACATGGATGACAAGTTCAGCCATATTGAATCTAGAAAGGAAAGAGAATGAAAGTTAGTAAAGCTGAACAGGTAATGGTAGCCTCAGAGCCTTCCGCCCCTTCTATCTGGGTTTCGTCCTCGCTGCGTCGCCCTCCATAGGTAGTTTTCTCTCCACCATTTATTCAGACATCTTTTCACTGTTAACGCAGACAGCTACTCGGGACGGAGCGACAGTTTTCTGGTCTGATCAGCCTTCAGCAAAATTTTCCTTCTTCCGTCTCCAAACGTCTCCTCCCTCGTAGATCGCTGAACGTCTTTTTCTTCTTTCCGCCAATCACTCGTTTGGCGATCCGAGAAGGTACAAAACAAGCCAAGTGCATGGCAACCCTAAGGGGTGAAACCACACCGGAAGGTGAAGCAAGGGAGTTGGTACGCTGGATGTTGGCGAATAATAGCAGATCCTCCAAGGTCATCAACCTGTCAGCAGGAGCTAGCCTCGACCAGGGTCCCATTCTAGCATGGTGAACGCCTGCAAGGAAGCGAATCACCCCGACCCCTCAACCTTGGTGTAGCGTAGCTGCATACAAAACAAGCTGATCCAGCAGGGTGCAGATTTCTCACTTGATGAAAGATATTTCCTAGACCACTGTCTGGCAGAGCGAGCAATCGTCACAACAAAGTCATAAATCTTGATTTCCCAAAAGCAACGTAAAAAGGTTTTCGAAAAGAATTAAGGATTTGTTTTTAAATGCTAAATTAATAAAAGACCGAAGAAAATTTCTTCAATTAAAATATAATAATCACATAGAAAATTTTTTATGTTTTCTACAACACCAAACACCACCACCATAGTCAGAAAATATGGATCCCAACTTAGCAGAAAAGGGGGTACGTTAACAAAACTTAATTAAACCTTAACACCAACTTGTGTAAGCAAAAACTTTAAAAGTGTTTTAAAAAAATTGACCTTAAGGGTCAACTTAACAAGAAATTAAACATTAAGCAAACAAGTTAAGAATAAGTATTAACTTAACAAAAATTTTAAATAGCTAACTAAACTACCTTAAGGAAAAAGAAAAAAATTAATTACTCAAGCAACTTAAATTCAGAGTTAACCAAAACTGTCAAAAAATTACATGACAACAATTACTTTTCAACAAGGCAAATAAATTTAAGATCAACTACAGAATAAAAACAAATTAATAACCTTTAAGTCTGATAACAGAATTAAGATAAATCATTACAATTAAGATATTTTAATTCAACAACTGAAGTAGCTAAGTATGTATTACATAGCAAAGTATGCTATTAGAATTCCTCAAAACTTAACCATGATGACTACGTAACAAGGAAGGATACGTTAAACATCGTCAAATTTTATTTCCATTATATGACTGCTTAGTCCTAATCTTTATCGATAAAACTACATTGAATTGATTGCTGAAGTTTAGATATTCTGAAGATCAAATAACTAAGATACTATTAATTAAAAGTCGCTGAATTTTGAAGCAGGAATTACCTCCGAATAGCAAATGTTCTATAACTGAAATATGATACAACTGTAAGCAGCATGGTGAAGTAATAAATATTATAAGTCTAAGAAAGGAATAAAATAGGAAATTGAAATTCCTCTGATCAGACATGTTACTGCGGAATACAGCATTAGACTTGGAAATCTGTGAATAACTGAGACTAATAGAGAAGCTTAAGGGTGCTAATATAATTTAAAAAACTGTGCAGCAAAAATTTAATTAGTAAGATATTTCGGTTTTCAGTCCAAGAAAAAAAAAAAAACATCAAACTCTATGGTATTCTCTATGCCTATTAAAAAGAGCTTTGAATCGTGAATAAGAAACCAAAGTATTATTGAGTCAGCTAGAAATGCTTAGTTACAAAAGCCTAGAAAATTTCGTAGTAGCCCAAAGATGACCATTTAAAAATGACTAAAACAAAAGCAATGCCTAGATATTTTTCTCCTGAGGCAAAGCGAAAATTAAATTAATTGTTTTTCTGTACTTTTATATTAACAAAGTTAGCTGCACTAAATTATATCATCACCATTTATAATATTTAGAATCATAACTTTATCTATTCCAAAAATTAATACGTGTAACAATTTATAATTTTAAAACGAAAACATTAAATGTACCTATTTTACAAATAGCTAATAACATAGAAATCATGTAAAAACTATTGTATTAATATTTCTAGGGTTTTGCTTTCGTAGAAATTTAAATCAAAGTCCTTCGGACCTTACTAGACAGGCAAGTGAGTATCGCTCCATTCTGAATTAAGATGACCAAGTTCTGTGAATGCTAAAATAACTTCTTTATTAAATCTTTATATTAAACAGCAAGCACTACTTGTACTACAGAATGAAACTCCGCCCCTTACGAGTATTTGAAATAACATGAGTTGAAATTCACTTTCGAGTAACTTAGTCGGAGACTACACAAAATAGTCTACACAAGTTGGCTCATATATATGAAATAGGCTTTTTTTTAACTTCGGCTGGGAAAATGGCTAATGCCGGCATAATATTTGGCAGAACTGACGTTAGGCCGTAAAGTAGAAGCGAGGTTGCCATAAGCTCTAATATTAAAACATTCAAAACGCTCGACTTAAATATTCTAACAACTAATTTGCTTTCTGGGGAAGATTATGGAAAGATGTTACAGAAAAGATTAAATTATAATAGTTGATAAATTTATGTTTGATTTATTATTATGAAATCATTAGAAATTCAGACCCTTTGTAACTTAATATTTCTTACATTTAAGGAAATAAAATCGACAGTGATTTTCTAAAATACCCAAGTAACACTCTCGTTTGGCAGACAGTACTCGTGTGTTGTGCCAAAGTCGGGTTAATGTTTCCTTTAAAACACCTAAATCCAATGTAATTTATTTTTTATCAGTTATAGAAAACAGAAATCCGAAACTATCTCGTTGTTATACGTTTTCTGCTTTGATATCCCGTTGTTCTCCTATTATCTGTTTTCCTCAAAGAAAGAGATAATCCATCTACATGTCTGTTTAATTAATTATGGTAAACGTTCGAGGGCTAGATATCTAAGGAGAGAGGCATTTTCATTTTGGATATTCCAAGGAGAGCACGCTCGTATTTACCTTTCACGTGAGGAAAGTAACGAACACACTCATGCAGCCAAACCATTTGCAGGCATTCGATATTACATTAATCCATCTATTAAGTGGGACAGATTTATGCATATTAAAAGTTTTTAATTGCAGAACTTTACTTATTTTTCTTTTTCTTACATACATAAAATTTTAAACTGATTATGTAAAAAAGAATATTATAGGTTCGACTGAATGTAATGATTCATCGTTAGATACCTCAGATAAATTTGAACCGAAAATTAAATAATATGTGATAATTGCATTTTTATCCCGTTTTCTACATTAAATCATTAATAATTAGTTAGATACCATTTTCATAGGTTCTCTTACGGTATTTTTCACTCTTCCGTCAGTGTCTTGATCTCTTCCAAAACTCTCATCAATTTTCCGCAATTATCTGTCTCTTCCTGTCTCGTGACATTTGTACATCCCCTGTACATTTTACATATGTGGCGATGAATATCCGTAACTTTAACATTCTTTGCTGTTCAGAACCAGATGACTAACTGTATTTCATAGCTGGCGGAGCACGCGATTTCATTAAAAGTTTTAAGCTCACAATGACGGAACGTACAGACTGCAGCCATGAATACAAGTGACATCAGATTTTGTGCAAAGGATGTCCCAAACTTACATAGGCATTTATTCTCACTTACGCGGAAGGTTTCGAAACGGGTGTGTCTTAAAAATAGTCTACGTACTTCGTAGAATAAATACTGCATTCTGCTGTGAATATATTTTAGGAACTACATAATGATATATCATAAAGGCTGGCATGTCTGCAGTGCAAACAGCTGCAGAAAACTAAAATTATCATTTACAAGATATCATTTTCAAGTAATCCCGTTTTAAGAGATATGAATAATAACATGCATTAAAGTGCCTTTATAGCCAAGACATAGCCCATCTACTCCAGTATAATATCATCAAACTAAACGAAGAGAAAAGACGATAAAACAATTAAATTCGATTTTTCAATAGGGTCCACAAAGCTCTTATAAACGCATAAATTACAAAGCTTGGTTTAATATTCAAAATAATATAGAGAGAACAACTCAATAAGTTATACAGCATTGAAGTATCAAATGAAAAGTCTCCCTTTTGAGAAATATAGAATATTTATAGCCTCTGAAGCGCCTACATTCTGGAAGTAAATTAAGAAGATATTTGCGAAAAATGCATTGCGTGTTCAAATGGAGGCAATACTAATAAGTAATGGGTGTTCTCGTTTAGATGTATTTACTGCGTTTCGTATTATATTGCAATTCATTCGAAAATTGAGACGATAAATGTGCTAGACACAGAGGAAGAAATATATTTCCTTTTCAAAGAATGATTAAATGCTGAAAATTAAATTAGCATTCAGTAAAATCTATTTATAACACAAATATCGACAAGTAAATAAAGAAATCTCTCTATCTCTGAGTAGGTGTAATTGAATAGACGACTGAGGATTTTGTTTATTTGAATTTAACTAGAAATTCCTAATGCAACTTCGATAAAAAATATTGTAACATTTGTAGAGTCATTAGATTATATTGATGCAGGAAACATTAAAGTGGGGAATGACCTTGTTGGTATTCCAACTCCAGACCTCCCGATTGTCAGTAGGACGTGCTATTCAGTTACGCCACGAAGGCAGGCGGATAAGGAGGAGGAAATACCATATATATTAAGCAAAAAATATTATATTAAATATTAAAATTATAGCATTTTTGAATGCTAAAAATGTTTTTGTTGATTGTGCTATTTTGATTTAATTTGGCATTTGAAAAATTGTGAGATGCATTGCGAGATTAAAATACTCTACCTTGAATTTTAAACTTCAAGAAATGTATTGTTTTGTTGAATGCTGCAAGGAAAAATTTGATTAAGTAATGCGTTTAACTAAGCGTTGTAGCACTAATACTTAACGAACAGCATTCTCAAATTAGCTTTTATTACTAAGTAAAAATGCGGATGGAAGGAACTACTTATGGAAGTATCTCTTCAACCATGCGCCTACTATGCTTATCGAAAAAAATACATGTGATAATTGCGCGGCGGATTTTGAAGAAAAGATAAAAGACTTAAAGAAAAGTGTTCAGCGAATCTTAAATTAACTTTTGGAAGAAAATTACAGAAACTATTGTTGCGAATAGTGAAGATCGCAAGCCATTTGGTGAAAGCGTGACGAGAGTTAGTAAATCCTTTTTTAATCCCTTGGTTCAAGGTTCTAACAGCTTCTGTTCAGCATTTTTTCTTTTACTGATTCTGAGCTGATTCTTGGTACTTTTTTATTTTCATTTTCTTACCAATGCCAGGGATAAGCGCTGAAAAGTGTTAATGATCCAGAGCTTTAATTTCTGAAGCATTTTCTAGAGTTCCTTAACGAACAAAATGGTTCTTTCTTGCCTCGAACTTATTACTACATTTTCGAGTGCCTTAAACTAGCACCTTCTGTTATAAGGTAGCATTCAATTAGCAAGATACAAGCGATTTTATGTTTTATCGAAATTATAGACAAAATGTATTTGCAGTAGATAAAGGTTTATTGAAAAAACTAAAAGGCAATATTAGGCATAGTATTTAGTTTTCATTTAGAAATGGTAGAAGTTTGTTTCTGGTGTGAGATAATCTCTAGTTGCTAATCATGCTGAGATAAATAAAAAAGCTGAAAAAATTCTTCTACAGTAGAACGATAAATAGATAATAGCTAGCTGTATTTTGCTTAGTTTCGTGTACCACAGTGTGGAAGAATACTACGCCCTAAGACGTGACATGAACAAAGATTATTTCATTCATTTAAATGGAGAGCGCGTAATTTTGGGGGCCCAAATTAGGGTTATGTGAAAGTTTGCAATAAAACTTCAACAAACTATATTAAAGTTTGAACCTTGAAATCATTATTTAACTCTTGAAAACTTGCAAAATTGCTTTGTAAAAGACACAATCTTTAAATTTTGTTTTATTATTGAAAAAAAAAACTTGAAATGAAGAAACTTAATGCGATACAGAAAGGTTAACAAGAACAACATCTTTGGTAGAATTTGAATTATCATACGGCTTCTCTTAGACATGTTACGCTCTGCTAATAGGGAATAGAACCATTGATATATAGAATCCTCTTAAAATCCATTCTGTTTCTCTGGGACAAAGCGAGACTCTTGTTGGAATTCATTCGGCTACTGTAGAATTCATTCGGCTCAGATATAGAATCTTATTTGACTTGACCTTTCTTGTTTTGTACAATCCATGAATCTATTGGCTGTGACTTCTGTGCAGAATGCACTCGAATGCAGGACTTGATCGAAACTCCCCTGAGAAGGACTTAGCTCGTTTATCTTTATTAGCAGCCTACCTTCACTACTTGCAAGGGCTGTGCTGCTACAGTGAGAAATTTAACCTTTTATACTTGTGGCAGTTGCCGTTACTTGGACTTGTTCTGCAAATTTAGGCCAATGTTTGACAATTACTTTCAGCTCTAATTTAAAGAAAGCGATATTCATTTGTAATAAAAGTAATACATAAATAAGTTGCTATGCGAAGTAGTCATAATGCTATGAAAATTAAGTTTTAGAAAATCAGATTTATTGCTCATTCCAAGTGCATAAAACTGATCGTAATGGATTTCGAATTTTCAAAAATACCTCGAAACAATTATTTTTTTCACTTACATTCTTTTTACTTTTCTTTTTCATAATTTTATGCTGAAGTCGATATTAATCTGACGCATTTTTTTTATGTTCATATGATGTCATTACATTACCATGTTAAATAAGTTGCTTTAAAACTCAAATAAGTTAAACTTCATAGTTAATTGAACTGTTATAACAATTGTTAAATCAATTATTTGAAAATGATGTTAGGAAAGCGTAAAATCAGTTGCTTGAAAAATCACAACAAAACTGAATTATGTAAACATTTTGATTTATAAATAGTCTCTAAATATCCTTCTGTCATTTGAAAATAAAGAAAATGAGCTAAAGACTAAATCGTTACATAAACTTATGCAAAATGTTGTATTGCATATTCGCACAAAATCCAAAGTGAAAGAAACACCATTTCTGGTCAGTATAACAAGACATGACTATGCAACGCTTTGCATGCTCCTACAGCAGCTTCATTCATTCGTAGAAATCCTCTTTTGAAATAATGTTTAAGTCTCTGGTTATTGTTTTCTAATTTTCTTCAGTTCTATTAAAACAATTAGTTTTGGGGTAAGATTTTACCTTAGGGAAGATAAAATAGTCTAATGGGCCAAATATGATGGATGAGAGAAATGAGCAAGAAATTGACGCATTTCTTTCCTAGAAACTGCTAAACGAGAGTAAATTTAGTGACGTCACATTGTCGTGCAGCAGATGCCATTTATTAGATCAAATTTTTTGTGGCGTTTCTGGTGTTGAATTCTCTACAAAAGTCAGTCAAGGAAAATTTGCTTAAGAATTATATCTGTAAAATAAGATAAAAAATGAAAAAAATCAAGATATTTAATCTAAATTTCTATGACCGAATTGAACCTTCTCCAGCCTAAGCAGAGTATTGTAAGCATTAAGTTTCTTCTCCAGCCACAATAAGTTTGCAAAACTCAGAATTAATGTTTACCATTTAAATCAAACAATTTTCTCAGTTTTCAAACTTAGGGCAACAGATGCTCACGAGATCGAAGCAAACTATTATCTGCCTGGAAAAATTTGTCATAAGAAGAGCACATTTTAAGAAAAGGAAGCTGAGATGGTGCTGTAATGAATATTGCCATTTATGTCTGGAACTTTGTCCGAAATTTGATAAAAAGAATTAGGCTTAAGACGTTATACACGTACTGTGTAATCATCCATACTTGTATTTGAAATGGCTGGTTTAAAATTTGTAATTAATCGTAACTTAAATCTATAATTAATAATTTAAGTTATTGTAATTAAGTAAAAGAGCTATGGTTAAAAATTGTCCTCCATTTTACAGAACTAAGATACAATGGTAATATAGAAAGTTTTCTTATCCGTAGCTGAAATTTCGTTAACTTAAATATATGTAGACATTTGTCATAAATTATTATATTTCTATTTGAAGCTGAATATATCAAAAATGTAAGTAAAGAACTAATTTTTCTAGAAAATAAACGTGAAGATGGTTGACAATTGATTTGGACCTGCTGGGACGAGATGGAAAATCCATGTATTTCTGTATAAGCCCTGAGGCAATGAATTACTACCGTACTGAATTCGTGGATTTCGCCTCTCTGGAAGCTGTCAGTTTTTTTCTCACAACTGCTCAATATTGATCGGATTATCTAACAAGTGAGAAAAGATTGCAGAGTAAATCTCTCACATTCCAAAGATATCTTACGCTGATACTCGAGGGCAAAATAATAATCCTTCCAAGAACACATCCATTTTCAAGACGCCTGCAGACAGCCGAAGTCCGAACGTTCGAACGCTCATATTCGCCGAAAGATATCCTAGCAAATGTAGTACTTAGCGGATTATTTTTAAGTGCAAAATAAAGACGCGCAGAATGGTTAATACATTTATAGATTTAAGCCCTACAGGAACTCCTTTATAAGTTCCTTTATAAGCTCGTTTATAAGTAAGCACCAATACATATTTAATGAATGATGAATTCTAATTTATATATAGTAAATGTTAAGATTTATTCTGACAAACACTAATAAAAAGAACTTGTAAATGTCGCAATGTTGAAAATGCAGTGATAAAGTAAAATTAATGCATTTGGATGAAAGTACGGTACTAACTGCATTTTCTTGTATCAAACCACTAGTATTAAAGTTTGAAATGCTGTGGTCAGAAAATTAGTTAAGTGCACTCAGAAACATTTTACTCTTCTTTGGATAAAAGTTATTTTTAATCCATTAATTTCCAGAATAAGAAGGATGACAGAAAAGTCTGAATTTCCACCTACAGAGGCTGTTTGCGTATTTTTTAGACGATTTTGGTAAGCGGTAATAAAAAATCGTTTGATGCAAAAGAAGTAATTGAATTGTACTATGTTTTTAAAAGTCAAAATTGTCGTCTGTGGCTTGAAAGTTTTGTTTTTATTCAAAATGGCGAATTTAACAAAGCAGTGGTTCGAAGGCTACATTTACGCTCTTTCCGAAGAGAAATATGCATACTCCGTTATCCAAAAACGATGTGAGAGTCATGGTTTTGTGATATCTAAAGCGTCGATAGGTAATATCATCAACAAGAAAGGAAAAAAACGTCAATTTGGAGCCTCAAGTGGGACAAAAATTCCAAACAAGTGTCCAAGGAAAAAACGGACATCTTCGACTATTGCAAAGGTACGTTGTTTAATGTTGAAAGAAAATCCCCCTAGTCAAAGGACAGTTGCAAAATAATTAAAATGCTCAGTGTCCACTGTAAACAAAATGATAAACGTTGATTTAAATCTTAAGAAAGCGAAAAAACGCAATGCGCATCGTCTTCTTCCAAAGCATATCGCTCAACGCAGGACACGCTGCAGAATTCTATATGAGAAACACTTATCCAAAGAAAAATGGAAAACAATTGTCACAATAGATGAAGCATGGGTGTACTTAAATGATTGTAACAAAAAAAAGAGCCATTTATTATCATAAAAGGGGAGGAAAAAAATTAAGTACATGGTTGAAAGAATCGAAAGAAAATTTTTCTAAGGGATTCATGATTGTTGCTGGTTTTTCTTACAATGGCAAGTTAAAAATAAAGAGAGTGCAAAAAAATGTCGAGATTAACTACAAATATTATCAGGAACATATTTTATTGCAAATTTTTCTGAATGAAATACCATCGCTTTACCCACAGTGCCATCAATCTGTGAGACTCCATCAGGACAAAGCTAGCAGTCACACATCAAAATCCACTGTAAATTTTCTAAAAGAAATCCTAAAAGAAAAAACTGGTATCAAGGCCATACCCTTCACTGATATCCCTACTAAATCTCCCGATGTGTCACCTATGGAATTTTGTGCTTTCGGACTTTTAAAAACTGCATTATCCAAACGTTGTCCCAAAACCCTAACAGGACTCTGGAAAGCTGTTCGGGAGGAATGGGATAGAATACCTCTTCTGACACTTCAAAAGGCATTATTATCCTGGAAATTGCGGTGTCGAAAGATAGTTCAGAATAAGGGATGTCAAATAGAACATTTAAAACACAAGAACTTTATGTAATTTTGTTTTGTGAATACAATATACATCGTCTAAAAAATGTGCGAACAGCCTCTGTATATGATATAACATAACATATGTTTTGCCTCGTGGCATGTTTTGTTAGCTTCCTTATTGTCTTAAAGATTAGTCCTTATTATTTCCTTATTTGGTCTTAAAGATTATTCATTATTATTTCCTTATTCGGTGTTAATGATTGCATATTCTATATTTAACTGTAAATTATTTTAACATAAATAGCTCTAATTACTTTCCTTTTATTAACAAAAACCTATTTAGTTTCTTAAGACCCAAATATCGCTAGTTCCGAGTGAAGACTTTTGTCCGTTTTCTTACTATTTTCTATGTGCTTGACCTTCACTCAGAAAATATTATAACTTTTTTTTATTTTGATTTATTTGGTTAAATCCAAAGCAATTTATTTAATTATTTACTCTTTCCTAACACTCTCACACTTAACATTTAGGTTTTCTTGGTCTACAGCCAATCCGTGGGCTTCATTCGATTTATTCGTCATTCCTATATACGTATACAGTTTTCACCTTCCTTTTTACATTTTTCAATGGCAAACCTAAGCGTTCCTCAAGGGTTGGTTGAAACGAACAATCCTTTTCGATTAAAAGTTTCACAATAGCAGATATGGAATTTAAACTGTAAGTTATTGTTAAAATTATGTATTGTTGGCTTATATTTTTGTATATGCACGTAATTAAGACATTATTATTATTATATATTATTTAAACTGTACGATATTCTTACACTGGTTTTATACGCAATGATATTTACTTTATGATACGCAATGATAAATTCCCAACCAGTTTTTGAAACATTATTTTTGTAAATATGTTTTCTTTACGTCGTGTCGGAGAATTGCCTTCATTCATTTAAATACAAATTTTATAATTAGTTTCTCCAATCCAATGAATTCATTCAAACATACGTAGGAGAAGAAAACGCGATCATACCCAAATTATTGCGGATTTTTGGGGAGAATTAACTCCCCTTGGTAAGTCAAACTTCTTCCGGAAAATTGGCTATTATTTGTTTACTTTTTTATGTATGTACTGTTCATTTTCATTTTTTAAACGTATGATTTTAATTCATACCATTACAAATTTTAAACTTCAGTTTATTGCAAGTTTTTAATAATCTTAACCCAATCCTCTGAAGTATTAACATTTTCTAATTAAAATTTACACTCGGTTTACGTTTATTTTCCTAGGAGATAACATAAATAGAAAATTAATAATTATATGTATACTTCCCCCAATTGGTCGTAGTCATATACTTCCAACTGTTTAAGTGTTTTAAAAGACAAAAATACTCATGTTTTGACAACGTCAAATAAAAAAAAAATTTGGGCAAATACCAAAATCTAAATTTCAATGATGTCTCTCTGTTCCTTTTATTATTTATATTTGGGAAAGCTTTACTCTCGTTATGACGAAATAAGAACACAGGAAGTTTGACTTCCGATGACAAAAATTTACCCAGATATTTAATGTCAAAATTTGAAATTTTTTATTTTATTTTCAACTTGCTTTGAGGGATAGGATAATTAAGTATAATAGATTAATTATTAGAATTATTAGAATAAATCGTGAAAATAAATTTAAATGAAGGGCATCAAAAACGCGTATAATTTAACACGCGGTAAAAAGCAGTCATGTGGTGTCCACATTAGAAATTTTTTTGCTGAGCTTTGGCTTAATGCACCAAAATCTTCCCTACAGAACGTGATATTTGCAAATACATTTATTGGGGGGTGGGTGTGATGAAAGGACAGAACGGATGAAAATCTGTGAAACTACATTGTACTGAATATATTGAAACTGTTGGATAATATTTTCACAATCCTGTAATATCCCAATAAAATAGTTGCTAGTAATTTCTGTGCCCCTAAATGTTAATCCCTTCCTTTGATACCTAATGCTTCTCTAGATAATTTCAAACGTTGCCAAGGAAAGTTGTATCATCCACTCTGAAAACTCTGCTTTAAATAAAACATATTAAAATTTTCAAAACTGCAGTTTTACCAAACTACTTTCGTTAATTAATTGTCTTGCATACAAAGCACAAGTTTGCGCAAAAAGCATTTACCAGCAATGTAAGAAACGCCAGCATTCTACAGAGTACCTAGGCATATTATAGAATGCTTTTCATTTTAAAGCAAAGTATGAAATATGAGAAATATTATGTACTTACCTTAGGCATTCTGTAGAATGACAAATGCTATTTAGGCAAAGTATGCTAAAAGGACCTGATAAGGCTATTTGAAAAACCTGCATTCCACAAAAATACAAATATATTTTTAAAAAATTAAGAAAAAGTGCCATTAAAAATTTTATTCAAAATATATCAGGTACATAACAAAATTTATGCCTTTCTTATTAAAGAAAATAATGTATGAAAATATATGAAATGCATGATATTATGGAATCAATGTATTAAATATATATTTATGTGTACATAAATTAAATGCATGGATATACGAAACGAATCGTAGGTGTATTTCATATTTTACTGGTTTGTCATTTGGCATTTTATAGATTGCCTAGGAAATATACGAAGTGTTAATCGCTTCATAAATTGCCGGTCATTTTTCGACACTATAAAACGCCTAGGTATAATAAAGAGTGCCGGCTTTCATGGACCGCAGATAATACAAGTTTTTAAGCACAAGAGTGATGAATACTATAGGAAGCCAGAATAACCTAAAGAACAATAAGTTCTTTTTTCGTTCTCAAAAGAGTCAGTGAAACTTGAATCATAAAAAAGTTTAAAAGATTTTCATCGCTAAGTAGAAACAATTTATTAATGCTACTGAATCTTCTATGTACATTTAACTCGATACATGGAAAGTAAAGTTCTGCCTCGAAACTCATTTTGATTAAAACTGACTTTAACTAAACACTCACAAAAATGTAAAAAAAAACAAGAATAGCATTAGTTTTCTTTATGAATGGAGGTCGACATAAATTATGCTTTATTAAACAGCACGGAATTTTAATTTACTTAAGAAAGATAAAACGTGACTTTTAATTACTTATCTCTTTGTATTAGAAAGTATGAGAGAATACGTGAGTCAGCAGCTCATAAAAATAAACATCAAAGTAAGACAAACAACTATAAATATATCACGCTTAAAATAGTAATGGTATAGCAAAAAAATATCTCTTGATTAATGAAGGGAACATTCATGTAATGAGCTTAATCCTGAATAAAAATACACCAGTTAAAACCTTAACTCAATAGATAATTTAACCGAGAAATCTTGAACACTTTCAGTATTCTGAAATAATAAAAGGTTCAGCCTCTTACACTGGATTATTTACTAAAAATTATTATTTATTATTATATTATTTATTATTAGATTATTTATTGTTTTGGAGGTGTTGAGAGTGGTTACGTAGTAGGAAACATGGTAGCCCACGAAAGAACACTGAATGTTAATGAAGTAATAAAGTGCTTGGTGGTAATAATTGGTGCTTTCACTGATCTTAACAGAATGTATATCAACCTAGTATGCTAAATGATAAAAGCATAAGATGGATAATAAAAGATAATTTGGCAACTGATGGCAACCTGGATTGTAACTTCTTCGTCATATCAATCGGCTTCACTAGGAAATTCATTAGCTCGTCAAGCACTTGACTACGAGTAGGTGCATTACGTTTTAATAGGTACTGTTAGGGCTTGAGTCTCATACTCAGCTGGATTCCTACTCTTATCTATGCCTACAACAACTACGTTTTATCTCAAGAATCCGTGCATCATATCGAAGCACCGCGCTGGAGAGAGAACTACAGCTAGTGGAATAAGTCAGAAGGACGATAAGCACTATGACACACAGCTTTGGCTTCTACTATGGGATTACCTTTTCTACCTCTTTAGCACTGCGCAGATGTAAAGAGAAATGCAAATTTTTCATTAATCATACGTTCAACATTTAGAAAAAGGCTCAACTCCAAACTGAAGTTTAAGCTTTGCAAGAATTTGAGACTGAATGACACCTTCGTTATTCAAAAATCTAATGTTGATTCTCTGAGCAACACTGTTGTGATTTTGCTTCGAAATGCTGGTTATATGTTGCTGATGCTATGGATAGAGAAATAAATACTACCATTGACAAGTTAAAATTGATTAAGTATTTGCTGAATGAATCATGATTGAGTTGAACGCTTTAAAGAACGGAGCATTAAAATTCCTGTTTATGTCTGAACGTACCACTTTCAATAAACTTTCTGTAAGACCACGATCTTCAGTTCCAGGGGATTTTGATTTTCTGTCGAAGTAGTCATCTTAAGGAGGCATTTACCAGTTCTGATATTAATTTATGTTATTAGGTGGCAGTCTATGGCAGGCGGTCGTCCTGACAGGATTTTCCATGTGCTCCTGAAATCCCCGGAATTTGCATTTATCAGTATTTTTCAATAAAGGAATGGATAAATAACATTGATCTGGCTTATCAGTTTAACTAATAAAATAAAAAAAACCCAAATTCACGTAATTTCTTCAGACACCATGAGTTTGGAACTATTAATATCTAAATGTACAATGGTTGTTTACAGGATTGAGAATACCTTACTGTTTGCTTGGCTTCTCGATTATTCTGATAATATTTGTGGATCCACCTTAATATAGGATTTCGCTGAAAGTATTTCGCACTGAGCCCATCTAGTACTATGTGATCTACAACAAGAAAATAGATATTAGTTTACAATAAGGTTCTCAACCAGGATGAATTCTTTTCTGGAGGGAATTTCTTAGTTTCATGGGAGGAATGAGGCCAGACTTTTATTTAACTGTTAAGTATTTAAATTTAGTTTCTAAATATAAAGAAAAATTTTTATTCATGTTTTCCTATTTACTACATTTTCTGTACGTTTTCTTGCTTAGTTTAAACACGCATTAAAAGAATAATTTAGATTTAAATAAATTTATACGTATTGGAAAGAAGGGAAGGAATGATCGTCTAGCAATGGTGAAAGGGGTTCATACGTTAGAAAAAAGGTGAAGAACCACTGATCAAAAATGTAGGACGCAGAAGACAATTTCTAAAACGTTTTAAAAAAAACGTAAAATATGTAATTGCATTAACATCAGAGGAATTTATGGCCTCCTCTACCGTGTTGCTAATTATCAGAAATTTCTTAGAACCATTCTAATGATGAAACCCACTTGTGCTGTAAGGTTTATCCTAAGTTTTTAACAGTTATCTTTAGTTAATGCCACTTTCCTCTCCTCTCCATTTTCAACTTACAATTTCCTACCAGAATGTGTTTTCAGAATCGCGTTTAATGCAAATGAGCAAGATTAGTATTTAAGTCGAAGTTTAACTGACTTCGTTAGAGAGGTAGAGTTTCTGACTACTGCGCGTTTGCCTTTGGTCTACGTCTCTCTCAAAGCTATGACTAAACTCGGCCGTACTTCAGGTCCTTGATAGCTTCGCCAATTTAATTGAGATTTAGGGGCCAACTACTTAGAATCTTGATAGCTTCGGCTATATCTTTTTAGCTAAGCATTAGTTAAGCTTTAATTTTTATTATTTTGAGTTCAAGCCCAAGTGGAGGCTTTGCTGTACGCTCTGAGATAGGAGCCCACTGTCTTAATCCTTATTTTGAGAAATAAAGGGTAATTAACCCTTCTTGATTCTCACGTCTCTGTTCACACACTTAAGCGATTATTCTCCTATCGGTGTAAGAGGTTCCCCACGTTTAACTCTTGAAACAAAGGGTGGAACCCCACAGTGCATTAAAAAAAGTTGCAGGAATCTTGTCCTGCTCTTTTCCCACAATTCCTACCTACAAAGGATTAATGCGTGTAATGTATTAGGACAATGGTCAGAAAATCATAGTTCGTGACCCAAATGTTCTTTGGCTCCTTAAGTAAGGCTCTTCCACAGAATAGCACATGCGGGCGAGCGCACGTAAAAGCAATAAAACCTTGCAAATACAACACAAAAGGCATTAGATTTTACACAAGTATGAAAATAACTGAAAACATATCTGCTGATTTTATTCCTAGGAAATATTTTGTGACTATTTCGGCGTTTTGATTGCACTGATTATACATCAAATTGTGTTGTAGTAATTGTCATAAGCCAAATTTTAATTAAGGAAATGCTTTGAATTAATATACCATTCAATGGCATTTTTAATTTGAATGAGAAACCAAATTATGTAAAAATGAAGTTTAGTTTCAAAATGTCAGGATGTTTAGCTTCTTAGACCTTTCAAACTTGTAATTTTTTGCAGTGTCTGAAACAAAAATTTTCCTAACAACTGAATTTAGGAAACATGATATACATAGACGATGTTTGGGTTGCATATAATATGAAAAGCTTCAAACAGGAAATGTCTAAAAACCAAAAACTCAGATATTTTGAGACTAAATTTCATTTTTATGTTATTTGATATAAAGTTAAAACTGCCATTATACTGATTCTAGTAGCATTTTTACTGAGGTATTGATAAATGAGCCTTTGTACTGATTTCAGTGTAAGGACCCATTATCAATCACAAGATAGTTACTTACCATTGCATCATTCACCAAGAAGCGCTGTGCGTAGACATTTCGAGAAGAAATTTGCAAAGTTAGAGAATTGCTGATTAAGATTATCAACTCCATTATAGCTAAAGCTCTTAATCATCTCCAGTTTAAAGAATGTTTACTTGAAATAAGGAGTGTGTAAGCAGATCTTCTGCTTCATAACAAAGTACGTTGGTTATCAAGAAAAAACGTTTTGGAAAGTTTTGAGTTCTTATTAACAGAAATTAAGAATTTTTTCTTGAAAAGGATGTTTATTATCGAGAATTAACGAACAATCAGTGTATCCAAAAATTTTATTTCATGGTAGACTTTACGTTTCATCTAAATCAGCTTCATCAAAAACTACTGGTAAAAGGAAACACAATGTTTTCAATGTTAGAAATTATTTCATTTAAAAACCAATTATCTCTTTTTGCATAAGATTTTCAAAAAGAGACTTCAATGTACTTTCCAAGCCTGTTGAAACATAGTCAAGAAAACAATTCTAATATTAATATTTGCTAATTCGAAACAACAGTTTTAAATGTAAGAGAAGTTTTTGTCAGCAGGTTTCAGTAATTCAGAAACAACAAAGCTACGTTAGCCTTTGTTAAAAAACCGCTTAATACTAAAGTAACAAAATTCAATTTTACTTCATTTAAAATTGACATTAAAAACTTTGAAATCCTTGCTGGATTTAAAAATCAAAGAATCATGGAACTTGAAAGTTGGGCATCTTAGCGTTGATATAGAAGTATTGGAGAAAAACAAATGTGAGCTTAATTCACAAATGGTCTACTTTGAAAGACCTGGAGAAGGAAGGTATGCTGATTTTTAAACATGGAATAGTATTCCTGACTCATAATAAGCTGAAAAAACTAGCGTTTGCTGTTCTTTCTTTATTCAGGTTTACATATTCATGCAAACAATCATTTTAAAACGTGAATATTATCAAGACTAAATTGAGAAGTCATCTTATTGATCAGAACTTGGAATCATGCTTAAAATTAGAAACAACAATGCACTAACCTGAGTTACACAAACTTTCCCAAGGAGATGCAAGGTCATTGTTCGCATTACGTTTTGTTCGTCATCATCATGATTTAATTTTTTGGGTACCTTTCTATATAATTTTATCAATAAGTAGTACGGTTGTTAAGCGTAATATCAGTTTTATTCAACATACCTATATAGCTTAACAAGACTTTAAAGCTGAAGTATTAAGTTATTTTTAAGAAGTGTCGCGGAGTGTAAAAAGATGTAGTGTTGAGAATTGAGAAAGGTATGTTAAGACTGGACGTATAGAGATGATGAATGAAAAAAGATACACTAATCGAGTATACAAGACAAGTGCGAATGGGAAAGTTGGAAGAGACTCGACCTGAGAGAAGGTACATTGATCAGATTGGGGACGTTCTTAGTAAAAGCCAGCGTAAGAGTACCCTAATTAAGTGAATAACAACATGCATATCTATATAATTTAAATTAAAAAAATGTGGCTCTCAAAAGATATTTTAAATCGTTGAACTGTTGTTAATTGGCTGTGTTGACTAATGAGTTTGCCTACCACTGTATTAGAAGATAAAATGCAATTAAGAGGTAAAATGCATGGGTGATAAATGGTGTGATAGCATAAAAACAATATCGCCTAACGCAAGAGCTCTAAATATTTAGAAGGTTGCACTAAAAACTCTTCTGACACCAAAATTTGATTTTAATAACGTTTAGTTGTCAAAAATTCCTTTTTTTCTATAGAAACAAATTTCAGATCGAATGACTATCATTTTCGGATATCATTATAGACTAAATTAACAGAAAAGGAAAATGATGTTTTCACATTACTTTACATCATAACTAGCAATGAAATTATAAGATTATTTAGAATGTTCTAAAAATAAATCAAAGCTAAAGTTTAATGAATTCAAGTTAAATTTTAATGCGCTTCTCATTCTGATATATGTTAGTATTTCTTCTAATTTTTTCGTTTTGATACTAAATAAAATAATGAATGTTAATGCTTAAGTTTAGTTAAAAACGCTTGTCTCATCAAACTAATATATAAAGATATACCATATATAAACACTCAAGCGGTATAGTTTGAACAAAATTTTGAAATTGCCTTTTCTCTGTTTTCTCTCTTCGAATGAAGAGAGAAAACAGAGAAAAGGTTATACTAATTGAGCTTATACTAATTGAATATGACACAGAAAGCGAAGTCATTCATTCCAAAGTCAACAAAAACATTTCCAGTTTTCTTAGTCGACATGTATGCTCTTTTGAGGCTCTTATCTTAATAATAAATGGTTGAAATTTTTTTAGATAAAAGAATGCCTACGAGTAATTCGATGAAAGTGCTAAAGAACAATTACTTCAGGCATTCCTTTGTTTCTTAGGAAAAGTTGTTTCTAGGGAATAGATTAGAGATCATTTCTCTTTGAACATGTTAAGTAACAAAATGTAATGTTGTGACTGCTATTAAACCTTTTTCTTTAATGTTTTTTTGGCCAAACGTCACTTTGTCTGGAAGCCAAAGAATACTTTTAGGTGTTTTTAGAAAGAGTGAAAATATTTCCGAAGTGGTATTTTATTTCAATAAGGTCTGGAAAGATTTTTGTTGCAGCGATCAACATTTGTGTTTCACTTGAAGTAAATGTACCCAATATTTTCATCAAGTTTCTTTCTGAACGAATAATATTTAGGTAGTTAATGTAAAAAAATCTTTGCAATGATTAACGGATGGAAGTATGATTATTTGTGTTTTGCCATTAAGAGTCATTTTAAAAATTAGTGGAGATTGTTTCTATTTCTAATAAGGAATTATCTGAAAAATAGCAATTAAATTTAATTAAATTTAATTCAGGGCAATGAAATAAAGTTATTTCAAAAGTGTCATATCATGTGCCTTGAAATTAATTGTCAGATGGCGTTATTGTAGTACTTATTATAGAAGGAACATAATGAACCGATAGCAATGCATTTTTTGTTGTAGTGCTAAATGAGTTAGAGCTGCACATCATCCTGGAAATATCCCAAACGCTGGACACAAATGTGACTGTTCCAAAGGATATTACTTCGAAACTGATTATAGTTAATAAATTTTTATATTTGAAACAACTCTGCCTCGCACATATTTATTACAAAACGTTTGAACATGCTAGTATTATTCAAACGTTTATTCTTCATTGGATGGACATTTGTTTGAAAGTATGCATTGGAAATGGATACATTCGACATTTAGCCATCTCATCTTAGAAAACGTTTCCTCGTATGCACCAAGTGTGCGTGAACTCGAGGGAATATGCGTATCAGAGAAGACGAATGTATGAACCGAAGAGATGATGTATGCAACGAAGAGATAAATGTGTGGACTCAAGAAGAAAATGTATTCACAAGAGTAGATGTGTATGAGCATTTATCGAGAGAAGATGGGATAAGACATAAACCTGCAGCCAATTCTTAATAGTCAAACCCGCGCTCTTGTTATTCGGCTAGCAGCCAGCCTTCGCTAATAAACCGTTCAATGTAGCTCCAAATTCTATTAGCCGCAAAATGTACATATGTTAATTTAATAGAATCATACTCGTTTAACCACTTCTCAGCTCAATGAGTTTCTGAAAACCACCCAAAAACTGTCTGCATTTTATTACAAAATTTGGTAGAATATGGCATTTTTAGCTGAATTATATGCGGAAAATCAATCTTAGGTGAAAAAGAAAGTTCATAGAGCGATAAAAATTACCATTTCCCTGACATTTGGGCTTTTTGAACACATGTAAGCTGAATAGTAAGTTTATTTTATTTACAATACCTGTAATGTTAGTAGTGTTGCGAATAAAAAATATGCGTTTGTTTTTAAAATTTATTTAACTCTCAGCCTGACCTAACTCTAACCTGGTGCCGCGAAAAACTAAAAATAATACTAAAATTCTCGTAAAAATATACGGGTTTTCTATTAATTTTTAAATTTAACTGTATACTCAACCTCTCTTGGTGCCGTGACATAAAAAAAGGAAATCAAGAGCTAACAAATTCTCATAATTATATCTGAATTCATTAAATCGAATCATAGAGACTGGTGATTGAAAACAAAATAATTAATACCTTAAGGTAGATTAAATTGCCTTAAATAATTAATACCTTAAGCTAGATTAAATTGCCTTAAATCCTCAACACAGTAAATTAAGGTTTATCATATCTACTCTCAACTCTTAAGAATAAAAAAAAATTAAAATATCCTCCCTGGTGTTTTGTTAAAATCAAATAATTATTAATCAGTTAAAATTGCTTTACCATAACAAATGCATCAAAAAGCTATCTCTCACTAAAACTAATTACTCAGCTCTCCATCCTGTAACCACGTAAATTTCAATACAACTTTAGAGATAATCACAGACACTTTTCATTTAAGTATAACACACAGCAATTAAAAACACCAGGAAAAGATAAATCTGACGCTAAGAAGTCAAGTCACCAATTCAGTTAAAATTAATAAATCTGATCGTATAGTTAGAAACCTCATTAAATTCTCCTACGCCCGCAATAAGCTACCCAGGTTCGAATGGAAGTTTAACCATGTTTTTGGAAAGATCATATGGATGGCCTACAGTAGACCACAAGATAAAAACACAAAAAAAAACATGCAATAGTAAATCTATAACATACATTTATTTAATATTCCAAAAATTTTAATCACGGATAGCTGATCAGACTACCTCTACAAAAAGATTTTCCAAAACATTACTCGTAAAGTTCTCATAGGACAATCTGTACAACTATCAATATTGTACCCAAAATTACTAGTCATGCACTTTCTAACAATTGCGTAATTACCACTGGGCAATAATCCAGTAGTTACAAACAATTTTACAATCATTAAATAGTTATAAATACTACCGAAATCTTAATAAACACTTTACAATTACGAATTTTTTAAATAGCACTCAAGGAATTTAAGATCACAAGTAGAGCTAATTTAGAAGAATTTATTATTCTTTCACCTGTGACACCTCAGTATATTTATCTTCCGATATATAGATACACTGCTCGACATTGAAAATGCAACACCAAGGAGGAGTAGTCAGAAATTTATGCAAATTTTAGAGCAGACGCACGTCACTGAGATATGCGAATGATGTGTCTCCGACGCACGTGAAGCAAAATATAACGGAAGGAACCTACAGAATGGGCAATATTCGTGTCGTTATTTCTGCCAGACGAATTATCGAAGAAAGTTGGCTTTTGTCCCGAAGGATACGTGTAATAGGAGAAAATGCCAGGCCGCAGTCAATAAAGGCACTTCCAGCAGATAGACGATTTTACGAGGGGTATGGTGATCGGACTGAGAAGGGCGGGTTGGTCCTTACGTCAAATCGCAGCTGATAGCCACTTGGATGCAAGCACGGTGCATCGGCTATGGCGAACATAGTTGGAACAAGGAAGCACGCGTGGATCGACGCATCCGCCGACAAGCTGTGGCGGTCCCGCAAGTCACTTGTACCGCGATTCTGCAGCATGTGCAAGATACCCTGGATGTTCCCGTGCCGACCAGAACTATTTCCCGTCGATGGGTTGAACGTGGCCTGCACTCACGGCATCCGTTAAGAAGACTCCCATTGACCCCACAGAATAGACGCCAACGTTTATAATGGTGTCAGACTGGAGCGATGTGGATGACAGAATGGCGAAACGTCGTGTTCTCAGATGTGTCACGATTCTGTTTATCCAGTGATATTCGCCGCATACGCGTATGGCGTCGACGTGGAGACAGATCTAATCTGGCAGTAACTGTGAAACGCCTTACTGCGCAACAACGTGGCATAAGGGTTTGGGGCGCTATTGCCTACGATTCCAGGTCACCTCTAGTTCGTATTCAGGGCACTATGACGGCCCAACAATACTTGGATAATGTACTGCTGCCGGTGACAATCGCCTACCTTCAGGGGCTGCCTAATGCAATTTTTTAACAGGATAACGCCCGACTACACAGTGCTCGCATCTGCCAACATGCTCTGCAAGGTATACAGAAGCTTCCCAGGCCACCGTACTCTCCTGCCTGTTACCAATCCAACAGGTGTGGGATGTGATTGGACGCCGTTTGCAGACTCTGCCACTGCCTTGTTCAAAAGACGAACTGTGGCAAGTGATTGAAAGGGAATGTAGAGCCATCCCTCAGGACACCATCCGCACTCCTATTGACTCTATGCCTAGATGTGTTTCTTCGTGCTTCGCTGTCGCGGTGGTCCTACATCCTACAGAGCCGACGCCGTTCCCGCTCTGTATTCTGACTATCATTTTGAAATAAAGATCACTTATTGCTGTTTGCTGTCTCTGTCTTTTTTTCAAATTTCATCACTTTCTGACCATTCCTTCTTGGTGTTGCATTTTCAATGTCAAGTAATGTATAATTAAATTTCTTGCTAGAATCAGACATTTATTCTCCCTTAATTAAATTTTAAGTGATGAGACATGATAATTAAACATTTAAAACGTAAAAATCCCTGCCTCAAATTTGTTAAATCATTAGTAATACTCACAACGAGAGAAAAAAATGATCACTCACTGAAAAGCTGCATAGCGACCAACTGTAGGACACGAGGAACTATCTGACCACTTGTTGAAATCGTAGAAAAACCATATGTCTGTTCTATAGCACCAAATGTGGAAAACTTTCGACTGTGAAATAGCTTCTTTCAACACTGGAATACTTATCATAATCCTGCACTGTACTCAGTCAAGGAGCAGCCTTGCCTTTCCTTTCCAGTTGCAAAATGAGGATGACGGCAGGAAAATACAAACTGGGTGGTCGACCCATCTTCTATGTTCTCCATAGTAATCGGGAGCTTCAGTGCGAGCTGTAAAACACATTTTTGTTCCGAAAGGGAAAACCATTCTTTCAATGTTCCCCGATGACGATAACGGGAAGAAAAGTACAAACGGGAGCAGCCTTCCATTTCTTTCGAACACTATGTTTCCGAAAGAAAGAACACATCAGGGATTAAACAGACCCCAACGTCTGAGAATTGGACGTAGCCGCAAGATTTCAGTCAATTTCACCGAAGATGCAACGATAGGGGCCTGCAAAACTCTCGGACAAGTTATCGCCCCTATATTATCCTAAACACGCAACCGTACAGCGGACAGCGTCGTCCCCGAGAGGCAGGCGGCCGCCAGGCCGCTCCCTCTCCTAAAAAATCTCATCAAAATCTTTCTTTTTTAATATCTCTGTGTGTGCGACCATTTTTAAAACCTCGGGACGCTCAAAAGTGGACCGCCTCTATAATCGCTATTAGTTCAAAAAATCTATAAAACTAAAATTCACCAATCCTACACAAAACAATACTCCTCTCTAACCACTGGAAGCAGAGGAATTAATACTAACCCAAAGTCGAAGAAAACTCAGACCTCTCTTTTCACAGTGTCAAGCTCCTATTTTCATGCGCAAAAACAAGGGATGTTTACATCGTAAATTGGTTAACGTTGCGGCTCTTCAGACAAATTCTAAATACTTTTACCCCATAATTCTACCAAGAATTGCCGCTGCTAAGGGTCTTCGCCTTTGAACGAGGAAAACACATGGTCGTCCCTGCAAGATAAAAGGACGAAAAATGCAGCTAGCCGCCGACCCTTGATCCCAAAATTCTCAGTCCGTGAGAACACAAAACCTGCCTGTTGCTGTAAAAGCTTTTCTGCTAGCTTAAAAGAACTTTACCCTGATCAAAAGAAAGAATTTAACCAACAGTATTATTTAAGAATTAAATCTCAAGCAATAACATTAAAATTTCACTATTCACTGTAAATTAATAAAATTATTAAGCAATGTGCAATAATACATCAGAAAGCTACACAAAAGTAGTAATAAACACATGACGGTACCAATAAATGCATTTTACATAGCTTTACATTTCATAATATTTCATATTTAAAAATTCTAATTATAGTTTAATATTTCAATTTTGTATGTATTCTTTTAAAACGATGAATTGCGCAAAAATGTTATTTTTTGTTATATTTTAAAACAAGGAACGAAATTAAAACAGGCATATTACGATAATATAACGTAAAAGCTATTATATATGCTTTTAATAATAAGATTATAAAAGTTTATTAAATTATAATAAAACTTTAGTAAATGAAACGTTTAGGAAAGTGTGCAAAGTGTCTATTAAATAGCAAATATTTCACTACAAATCGAATAGGCGTAGGGGAAAAAGTTACAAACTGCTGACTTGTTCCAATGGTTATGCAACGCCATCTAGAAACAGAAAAAGTATACAGGATATTCAAAAAATAAAACTTTGGAGATTAGATGCCCATGCCACATTATATACACATCAAGCTGAGAAAAAAATAGTTGTCCTCATGACACAAACATATCTGTTAAGCGGTTAATTAAATTAATTTCATCCAATATTTACGATAGTCATTTTAATAGTTCTTTTAATTAGTAAAATGGATTAAAAATAAAAACTTTTAACGTCTGAGCTACTTCAGAGATATGGAACACTTAATGAAACCTCATTTGCATTAATTATGAAATAAATTACGAATAAATTCTGAAGAAGGCGTTTCAGTAAATAAATTGCAGTTTTATGCCACCATTTAATGCAAATTACATATGCATAAGCAGCTAGCGAACGTAGTATTGGGTAAACACATGCCAGTTGAGGAAAGGAAAAACCCAACAGGCTCTTAAGTATCGTCAGTTAGAAATAAAAACTAACTTCATACAAGCGTACATATTCTTATATTCAAGAGTGACTTATACAGAAACGAACACCAAAAGCATAAATAGAATAAGAATGTGAGGCGTAAAATGCAGGAAAAGTCTTTAGAGGATTTATATTAGGAATGAAAAGAATAAATTGTACTCGAAGTGAGAGTATCATCAAAAGCTTTATGAATTATTCAAACTGCGCTATTACTCACTCATGGAAAACATCTCAGCAAGCATTATTCAAAAAAAAAAAAAAAAAAAAAAAAAAAAGGAGCCATTGTGAGCAAATACAAATCTTCCTAAAATGGTTAATTTTCGTCAATGCCTGTATATAATAGACATATGGTAATCTTGTTAATGTCAATATCGAAACTTCTGTTTACAAATACATATAACTTTGTGTTTTGACTATCTGTGTGTATATTTCGCAGTGACAGCTTATATACGTATTTTTAACCATATTTATTCTTTTCTGCATTTTAGGTAGTATGCATATTTTTCCTAGTTTTTATTTGCCTGGTTATGTTTACCATTACGCATTTGACTAAATTTTACTTATATTTTTTCTATATTTATACTTATATTTCCTAGTTTTTATTTGCCTGGTTATGTTTACCATTACGCATTTGACTAAATTTTACTTGTATCTATGCATAATTAACTATTTATTTATTTTTCCATTATATGTTTGTTTAAGTAGTATTTTTAACTAGGCTTGCTCCTCTTTGTCTATACACGTATTTGTTCTTCCGCATTTATCAAACTATAATTTCTGTTAGGAAATATTTTATTGCTTGCTGTAATTTTAAATGAAGTCCTTTATAATATGTGTATGTTAAATATTTCCTTGTACGAAGTAAAGGAAGTATCGTAATCACGAAAAATTCCGGGTACCATATTTCCACGAAAATGTCCATTTTGACCGCCATGCAGTTTAATGCGTGATGTTTTGCGTGACAGCTGTACGTAAGAGCAGAATAAAGGACTCTTTTTCCCAAACGAATTATAAAACTGATTTAAAATGGATTCAAAAGAGATTTTTTCGTGACATGTGTACGTATGTATGTATGTAACTCGCCTAACACAAAATAGCGTCAGAAAGTTGAAATTTTATGTATAGGACTGCTATAATATGTAATTGTGCACCTTCCGTTTTGGTTGCAATCGGCCGCACTTGTTGGAGTTTTTTCCTATATACTTAAGTGTTTATGTTTTAAGTTCCATATCAAATAAAAATCAAAATTTGGATAATCATTCTAAATAACATGAATATGTAAAGTTTGTGACACACATGATAAACACAATATATACTTTAAAACTAGTGTTCAAATAAATAGTAAATAGTGGTACAAGGGCTCCAACAGAATAATTAAAGTTGCGTTGTGAATTTAAGATACTATTGGGTCCAGTGTTCTAAATTAAAAAGTGAAAACATTACAAGAAAAGTTAAAATTTAAATATGGAATTTATTAAGATATAACTGACTAAATACAAATATTTACATTGGTGGCGGTGAGGTGGAATAAAACAAAATTTTCATACCGAATTTGACAAAGGTAAGGGTACATGCCGACGAGGGAATACAGATTCATGGCAGTAGACGTCAACAAAATTTGCAGGGTTGGCCATTTCACTTGCTTTCTAAGAGGAGAGAAAAGAAAGAAATATTAGTAAGGAAAATGTTTTGACATTTGAGTCGCCCTCTATAGGAGCCTTCTCTCATCCATTTCTTCCGACATCGTTCGTTCTATGGTAACGCAGACAGCTAATCTTCAGATAGTATTTTTTTTTCTTGTCGTCTCCCACGTCTCTCTCTCCGTCTCCTTTCGTGTCTCCTGACCTCGTAGCTAGCTCCCAGGCTTTTTACTCCTTTCGCCAAAAAGGCTCGTTTGGCGATTTTAGATGGTAAGAAAACCGCCAACAGCCCGGCAACCCTAGGGGAAAAACACACAGGAAGGTAAAGCCAATGTAGTTCGAACTCCAGAAATAGGCGAATAATCGCTGATCCACCAAGGTCACTCACCTCTCAGCAGAACTAGCCTCGTCGAGGGGTCCCACTCTAGCATAGAAAAAGCCTGCGAGTGAGCAAAACACCCCGTCCCCTCAACCTTGACGTAGGGTTAGTAGTGTTGGAATTACCCTCTCCAGCAGGGTGCAGAAGTTTCCCATGATGACAGATGCTTCCCAGACCCAGTCTGGCGTGTGAAGAAATCGAAAACAGTATCATAAATCTTGATTCTCCAAAAGGCAACGGAAAACGTTTTCGAAAGAATATGGTATTAGTTTTTTTAAAATACTAATTAATACTTCAATGGAGAAAAGTACATCAATTAAAATATAATAATTACATAGATAATTTTCTTAGGTTTATTACAACACCAAACCCGACCACCATAGTAAGGAAATAAAAATTACTGCAGCTGAAATATAATAATCAAGTATGAAAAAAATTTTATGTTCTCCACAACACCAAAACGACCACCATAGTCAGAAAATATGGATCCCAAAATTAGCAGAAAAGGAGGCACGTTAAAACTTAATTAAAACTTTAAACACCAACTTGTGTAAACAAAACTTTAGAGAACTTTAAA
>KK119058.1:74548-105393 GCA_000611955.2 Stegodyphus mimosarum | reverse complement strand
AGCAGCACTTATTGCGGCGCGTGGTGGCCACAGAAAATACTGATTCTGATCTCTTGTTCTTGTTTGTTTGCTTTGAACATTTAATCATTTATTTGTACCACTACCACTCAACTGTGTATTAAATTGCATTCAATTATGACGATTCCTTCTTGGTGTTGCAATTTTCACAAACGTGAGTGTATATATACACCCATTATGTTACTCGGCTCCACGAGCTAAGTTTTTTTGTTCTTATATGTTAGTAAATTGCACATTTTTTGCTTTAAAAATGATTGAAATATGTTGTCCTTATCTTACGGTTAAGATTTTTATGCCTTTAGTTAACCTGCATGCTGTAGTTGAAGGATTATCAACAATTTAAAAGTTGTTAAGTGCGGCTGAGACCAATTTTTTTTGATAAAGCAGCCATATTTGTTTACATTTGAAACGTAGCAGAATAGTGGATTGATTGCCAATCTACAGAAACTAAATATCGAAACAATAAAGATAACGTCTTCTTTTATTATTGCGAATTAAATCTTGCATAATCAATTCTGGAATTAATAATAAGTTTTTAAATTATTCCATATAGTGACTCAGCATAGCGTCCACAACGAATTAAGTCAGTTTCTATGCCTTCACTGTCTTTTTGCCGAGTGGGCCGAAAGGAAACTTTTAGTTTTGTATACTGAAATATTTGCCTTTTTGCCTGCTAGCCGAATTGCTTGTTTTTGCGCAGAAACTCTATAGGGTTCCATTCTTTAAATCTTAAGTTCTCACTCCGAACCCCGCGAACACTTAACAAGCGAATAATCACTTAAGTCTGAACAGAACACGTAAGACTTGAGAAGGGTTTAAAACCCTTTATTATTCAATATATTTACAATCATTTCCGACTTGGAACTTTACAATAAAGCCGCCACTCGGGCTTAAACTTAAATACTAATTAATTGAACTAAAACTAGCTTAACTAAAGCTCTTAATGAATATAGCAGAAGCTATCAAAATCTAACTAGTTTGCCCCTAATTATTAATTGAATCGGTGAAGCCTAGCAAGAGCCTAAGATACGGCCGAGCGTAATAACAGCTAAGAGAGATGTAGCCAGAAGGTAAACTCGCGCTAGTCAGGAAATCAGACTCTCTCTCTCGAAGTCGGTTAAGTCAAGACTTAAATAGTACTCATTCTCATTTACATTATCTGCGTTTCTGAAATCACATTCTGGCAGGAAATTGTAAGCTGAAATAAGAATAAAATAGGAAAGATACAAAACTTAAAATAACTGTTAGAAAACGTATAATGAACCTTACAACTCTAATTCTAAAAATTGTGTTTTTAATTGTTTCAACTGTATTTGCTGTTTTATGTGTTTCTATTCTTTCAATTTTTAATGAAGATATTTTTAGTTTTAATGTATTTTTGCCTTGCCGCAAAGTAAGAACTGAATTAATTGAATGAGAGATATATGTTTAAAGAATTTCGAGGAAATAAGTGTTTGCCATTAGCAGCAGATATTGTCGCCAGTCTGTCTCGGACAGAGGAAAATGTTTACGAGTAGCGCATGCGCACTAGGTAAGCGGCGCTGAATCGTCTGTGAAAAACTGTTTCTTTTTTATTCTTTTAATTTCTTTTATACATCGTTTTAGATTTATTATAGCATCTGAGTAGAATACGTAGCAACGATTAGATAATTCTTCAGATGATATAATTTTGTGCATTCTGAGTCATAAAATGAATGAAATGTAACTCTGTTAAGTGAACCTAGCTCCAGAGATTTGCTATGAGAAATAAATATCGTGAATTTTTAAGAGTGCATTTATTATGCGCTATCGACGAAGTAGAATTCAATAAGTTTAAATGAAATCCAAAAACAAAAATGAGTATAATTTAATTTTCTGTAGAAGCCATGTAGTGTACACATCATATTTTTTTATGGAAGTATAACAATCAATTACAGTGCATGGCTTGTCCTGCATTTGATGGCGCAAGATCTGCAGATTGGCAAGGTGACATGATCAATCTGTGCACAAAAGAGTCATTCGTTCTTTGCATATCTATTGTTTATCAGCATCGCTCGATTATCATCCTATGGGCCTATGATATAAGTGTCATCCTCGTACCTAGATCATGTATCCTTTTATGGAAATCTCCCTTAAGCTTTATATACCAGTATAAATTATCTTTTAAGAAGAATGGCTTATCCTCTGCTATCTTAATATATATTAAATAATTAGTTTATTGAAGAGTTTTAGAAATTCATATATCTTACTTGAGTAGATGCACGTTGCCTTTAAAAACATTAAATTGCAGTCAAAATGTAGAAGAACAATATTCAATATTCGTCATGTACTTAATGAGAACAAATAAGAAATAAAAAAAAAATTCCCATACCCCTCTCAAATTAAGCAACGAAATTACTTGAAAAATATATTATTATTATTGTTTGTACAATTTAGCTTATTTAGAGTTCTTATAGTTAATTTTTTAATTCTGCATACTTACGGTTCTACAATATTTAATTTTTAATAACTCACTAAATTTTGTTGAAGTAAAACAAATATATATTCTTCTTTTTCTATGCAGTAAAGTGCACAAAGCGAGTATATAAATTTAAATTATTTGATTATCTGTTAAAGTCGTGCAAATGGAAATAAGTATCACTTATTGCTACTTTTAATTTCGTCTTTAATTTCAGCGCTTTTGAAATTTCGCCGCATGGTTTACACATGCATGTTAGCAAACATTTTATTGTAAAACTATTTCTTTAATAAATTATGATTTTCATTGTTATCTGGCAGTTTAATCGCTACAGATTCTTTTCCAAACAGTAAAAAGTACTTCTTTTCCAAACAGAAGACCTTACTTCAGAATTCACAGCACGTTCGATTTCATATTATGACGGAAGAGGGATGTTTAAAAAGACAGAAACAGGTTTCGGAGGAAGAACTGAATTTTAAAGGGGTATTGGGGTAAGCAGTCGAGGGAGCAGTTCTGCTTGACAGGGTATCGGCGTAACGAGAACTCGAACGAGAGAAGAAAGCAGCTGGAGATCAACTTCTCACGCTTGAGATGGCTACTTCAAATTCCTGTCTTCGTACAAGATAGGGTTGCAGCGATTTTCCTTTCTCGCCAAGCATGTGACAGGTACAGCTTAAACAGAAAGAAAATGTATGCCAGCAATGAAAAAAATAGACGTTAAAATGCCTGTTGCTTCGATGAAACATTCGAACTTGAAATCATAGCGGAATTACTTTATGCTCAATAGAAGTAAATTCATAGTTATGTAAAGGTATCGTATGCAGTTTAGAAATTAAAAAGTAGTGGTTAGAATTAATAAACTACTAGAGATGTATTTGTATACGTATTACAGAAAATGCATATTATTCTCTTTAGGTAATGTAAAATTATACTTGCAGTTAATTTACTGGTTAATACATACAAATAAGCCGGCGATTTTCTAATTTATCGAATAATGCTGTTAATTTAAATGACCAACCAACGTGCCTGGGTCCCGTCCAATAATTAACCATTGTTTCCAGTACCCAGTGATTTATTATTTTGAATAATTTTATTTAAGTGTTAATATTGATGCTATCTCAACGAAGGTGCTGACAGAAGTAAATTTTTTGACTCTTCAATTTTCATGTTAACTCGTCAAACGCATGGTGAGAACTAATATTTTTGGACTGTTTAATAATTCTTCTGACATTGTTTTTGATTGCTCTCATTTTCAGAAACATAGATTATAATAATAAGGCTTGTAATGACAAAATGATTGTATTATTGAAATCTTAAAATTCACAATTTTAAATATATAAAAGTAGCATCTTACCTGTTTTCCAAAATAAGAGAAAACTATAAATTCCATTTCAAATTGCTTTATAAATCGAGCTCTCCACATCTTCAAAGCAAAGAATAATTAAAAATTATGATTATTTCTAGTTTTTTCAAATACTGAGTTAACATTTTTGTGCTTTAACAGTTTATATGAACTTTGTGAATAGACATGCCAGAAGGGCAAAAAAATAATCAAACATTTTTACAGAACAATTTTTACAGCTCCAGGCTGTGACAAGTTTTACAAATGAAAAAATACGAAGCAAATCCGGATATATTCATCATCCGGGTACTTTGATCTCAAATATCATCCCAATTTACATGTCAAATATAAATAATATAGCGAACATAAAAAAAGTGTGGCAATACTTAACACTTTGTAAACTCGAACATTGATCACCTGACTGCGTCCACGGACACACCGTTTTTGAAGATCTGTGATTAAGTTTATTGCTTTGTTTCAACTGAAAATGTAAGTTATATGCTTTGCTAAATAAATAATTAATTAATTAATTAATTTAATTTGTTAAAAAAAGAATGTTTTAAATTTGGCTTTACTGAAACATAAAATACTTTATTTCTGTAAAAAGACACATAATCTTTATTCGAATGAGGTATAATAAAAGAAAAATTTAAATCACTTTGCTTATATTGCAGGAATTACACATTACAGAAACCTAATTAATCCGAATTCTTCGTGTAACTGCTGAGCTGTGATTCCAATTACTCCTGGTTTTTAGAATTTTCTGCAATTGAAGAAAGAAAGATAATCTGACGTTGAAAAATTCGCTTCGGAACTGATCTAAAGAACTGATTCACTTTGCTGAGCTTGTAGCTCTTTTACAATTCACTAAGAGCTCTTGTTGTAATCGAGCCAGAAAGAAAGATCTACTGTTCCTTCAAGAACTAATTCACTTTACTTAGCGAGCGAAGGTTTGATTCGCGAACAGACAGAGGTCTTGTTCGAAGCTCGCCAGGAAAGTTCAATTCTCATTTTAGGCGAGAAAAAGATGTTTTTTCCCCTACATTAACGAGTTTAATTTTTATCATTTTCAACTTCTGAAAAACGTTTTATAGCTCTGTGTAGTATTAATGTAGTTATTAGTCCTACGTTGAAAGGAGGTTTGTGGGAATCTCAAAATTGCAATTGAAAGAAATCAGTTTAGGCAGTTAGTATTTGATTAAGTTGATTTTTTCGATCCCATTGCTCTCTCAATTCTTTTCGCTCTTCTCTTTAAACTCTCTGACCATTCCCGACCCCATTGCTCGTTCAATTCTTTGTGCGCTTCTCTTCATTTTCGCTAATCTCTCTTGATTCTCTACTCGTTCCCAATTTTTTCATCAAGGTTATTTTTAGTGAGTGGTAAGTCACAGAAAAGAACTGATTTAAGTTAGTGAGCAAACGATTCAGGCCCTATCCTGTAAAAGATAGTTTTCACCAATCTCTGTTTCTATACGCATTTATAATATATATATTATTATTACACTACATTAAATAAATCTAGCCAAGTTTATAAAGATTTTGTCACAAGGAGTTATGTTGATGTCACCCTCTTGAGTTGTTGCCTGGGCAAAGATATCCCATACTTAGGCTCCCACGATCGCCCGGTCTGCCATATCTCGATTTTTTTTAAAACTTTTCTTGAATCTGATGAAAATACTTTACCTGACTTTCGATCCGGGATGCGGCCGTGTGCGATATGTTTGGTGTATTCAAGAAGATTCGCTAATTACTGTGCATCAGCGTAGAATTTGTATGTATATCAGATTATAATCAGTCCTGGTCAGTTTTGGGTTATATATGCGAATCAGTGTAGAATTTATGGCACGTCCCAGCCTAAAATCAGAGTAAAAGATTTATTTAAGTATGAATGTGAAATATATGTAAATACTTATGTATATGCAACAACGTAAAACAGGCTTTTGCGCAAAAGTGTACCTCAATGTCTAAACTTATGTGCACATAAAAGGCATCAGAAAATATATGATGAAATATACGTAGCAGTGCAGCATTTATTTATGTACTCGTATCACTGTAAACTGAGAATAAAATGTTTACATCTCATTGTAAAAATCTGTGTAATATGATTATATATATATATATATATATATGCAACTACGTACGCATAAGTATAAAATAGATGTTTGAATTAGCCTATTTTCAGGTTCTAAACCTATGTGTACATAAAATGCACCAGGGCAATTTATGTTTATCTATGCGCATCAGTGAAGAATTATGTGTCTCAGGGTAAAATCAGTGTAAAATTTTCAAATATAACTTTACAGTGCCAGTATAACAGCATTATCAGAGCAAAGAATCAGTATTAAGAGCACTTTGTACCTCGTATGACACTGCTGTCTTATACTTTGCGCGTGTATGGCTGTATATAGTCCAAAGTTCCTATTAAGCTTCCGACGCCGTGCTCTTAGGTCACTAAGGAGTTTTTGCTTTTTACAGTTGTTGCCTTCAGACGATATGCGAATAATCCTTGTGAGCCGCCCGAGTGTTCGGAGCTGCTCTCACCTGTCACACTGTTGGAGCCGCCCAAACCACATAGTGGTTAGTGACGTTAATTGGTCTACCGATGGACCAGGTTCGAAACCCAGAGGAAGCATGGATGTTTGTAAGGGTATGGTGTCTGCTAGGCAAGGGGTCACTCAAAATACACGGTGAGCAGAAATTCTCTCCAGTGGTTGGTAGTAGGGAAGAGGTGAGGACCTACGGACAACTCCCCGGAGTGTTTTTTCTCGGAATTCGAAACTGGGGCGGAAGCTTATCAATTAAGTAGGTACAGCATACCTCAGTCACCTATGATACTGACTTAACTTCTACCTGTACCTGTTGTTGTGCTTGACTAGGTTACCAAACGCCCTGTAGATAATTTTACATTTAGTTCCCCATCAGACGTTTTATGATGAAAATTGTTATTTCTCTATGTTCCACAATAAGCTTTCAAAAAGTGTTTCACCTTTTTTCAAACGAAAATTGCTTACGTAAAGACAGAACTATTATTCTGAGCATATAGGAAAAGAAACTAAAGCTTTCAGTTTTAAATAAACACCACTTATCAGCAGTTGCGTAGAAACACAACGTATCAACAAGTGGAGAAGTAGCTGGGAAGAATACTAAAAACGAAAGAAATGCTTCTGTTCAACTGAATGGCAACACCACCATGAAATGAAAACGCCGGATAGCAACGAAAGAAAAGCAAACCCTCAGGCAATAGGGAACGCAGCTGAATGAAATCAAAGTTGCCCATTCAAAATACACACCTATTGAAGAAAGAATTTCGCTCGCAGTAGGAAATATTTCACAGATGAGAAAATAAAAGCCGGAAGGAGAGATCGGAGCAGTGAGCAATGTACACAAATAAGCAAGAAACGCAAGCAATCGTCTAACGATTTGGAAAATGCGTCGAAACTCAGAAGAACAGAATAACACTTTCTTTTAAAAAGACGCATAAATTTGTGTAGCTTTAACGCATTATTTAAATATTTGAATTTCTTGCTACAAATATCTAAAAAGGTATAAAATATTTCGTCAAGCACACATGCGTATGTTTCTTTGGTTATAACAATAAATAAAGTAAATGCGGTAAGGAGAAAGAAACATCTTTGGAGCACTTCTAAACATCTAAACAATAGAAATACATAAAATTTAATGCGAAATGAATGTTTATAGAATAGAAAAAAATCTTAAAAGTGATATTTATATATTATTAAGATTTTTGCTTTTAAACGATAATACGTTTCCATTTTTTATCGAAATGTTATTAAAAATTTAATTAGTTCTTTGATGACACTTTTCAAATAGCAACTGAATGACATTTTTCTTCTTTATTTCTAAAAGTCATTGCTTTAAAAATATTAATTCTGTTGAGACAAATGGTAGTGGTTTGATAGTTCTTGCTTCTATTTAATCATGTAAGAATTTAATGAAACGGTTTACAATTTTGAAGCTAATAATTGTTGATTTTAATAGTCAAGCTTCGTTTCATTTCTGAAATTATTGTTTGTCGTAAGAATATCGTATACTGATAGAGAACGCTAGTATTTAAATTTCAAAAGGAAGATAGCGTTTTCATTTCTGTTGCTACGAAGGCCTTGTGAATATATACTTCCTTTTCTTTTTTATTTTTTGTAAGCTTTTATTTAGTTCACTCATGGTGCTTCACTGTTGTTGATTTCATAGTGGTATTGTTGGTTAAATATGGAATTGTTGCTTAATATGGCTCTCCATTAAGATGACTCAAAGTCTAGGTTCCGATTCCGATGAAACTTAGAACAGAACCTCTAGAAAAGTTCAAGCAGGCTTTCTAATGAGAAGTCAGTGAAACTCCTAACTTTAAACTTTCTGGTTCAAAGTTTTTCATCGTTAAATCTTTTGCGTACAGTTTTCTGCGATGTAAAACTTTCTTTGATGACTGCAAGCTTTAAATTTAGCTACCTAGCAATCAATTTCTTGTTGTTATCGCAATTACAAAAACTGCACTACTTTGAGAAGCAGTTGTTCCTTTGCTCTGGCCTCCTGATAACAGTTTTAGCGTCCTTTTGTTCCCAGAAAAAGAGAGAGGACTGACAGCTCTCCGTTTAAAGATTTATCCAAGAGGTTTACTTGATGCCGAGGAAGTTCTGTTTGCTCTACAAACACTTAAACATGAGTTGCAGAATTATCGCAAAGTATGGGAACTTGTTTGCGCAATTCACGTAAAGGTTTTTATTGCCGATTAATCTAGCCTACACATCAATTTTCCGAATCTTCTTTTCAAAGCGATTCTGATATAAAATGCATAATAATTCATTATTCATATTTTTAGTTTGACTTCGATAGTTATGATTTGCAAACTAGACCTAATCATAAATGTTAAATGTATGTCTATAAGGTATTTCTCCCGCCTTTCTCGCATGCCCTCGTGGTGTAGAGGTCAGCACACTGGGCGCGTATTCGAGAGGTTCGTGGTTCGCATACCGGAGAGGGCTTTGTACATTTGTCACGTCTCCTGCTTCGAAATAACCTAATATGACTCTACAATGGCGCTCGAACTAAAAAGGTGGAGGATGATGATTCTCCACAACCGGGATTTGGCGAATGGCTAGTCACTCTTTAAAAGGGGGAGTATACAAGGTATTTCTCCCAGCTTCTTGGCGTGCCTTCGTGGTGTAGTAGTCAGCACGCTCGGCGCCTGTTCGAGAGGTCCGTGGTTCGAGTCCCGGCGAGGGCATTGCTCATTTTCACGTCTTCTGCTTCGAAATATCCTAATGTCTCTACATGTCTTTCCGAGGAAGATTTACGTATGATGCAAATTTTCGGAAAATAATGAATTTTCAATTATTTTATCCAAATTTATATTAAAAATGTTTACCTATAAGATGCGGTTTTAAAAATTATTTTTCCACCTAGCATTACCTGAATACTTTTTTGTGAACGTCTATGAAAACGCAAAAAGAGAAAATGGATGTCAGCGAGCCTTAGGTAGCGATGAATGCAATGAATTTGAATTTCGCACGAGGAAAGATTACCGCTAGCGGAACACTTTTATCTACCTCTAAACTTCGTTGTGCATCACCTCAAAGCGTCCACACACACATTCTATTGCAAAATGTATTTATTTTGGTCTCCTCTACTTGCCTTTATATTTTTGCCAGGTATTTATGTTGTATACATTAAAAAGTGAATATAATCGATAAGTAATAAAAAAGAATGCCTCATAGGACTTTTATTATACTCATTACAATATCTTTATACTATGCAGTAGTGCTATAGGACTAGACGCGTAATGCGAATAGTAAAATTCTTGTGTCCTCTTCATTTACTGTTGTCATGTTCAATAATTGCACCTCTTCAGTGACACTGAATGCTGTGATAGCAGTGTCCCCACCATGGCACTTCCCATGCTTGCTCCGGCCCTTCTTTCAATATTCCTCACTTTACGTTACGTACAGAAAGACACTGCATTAAGCTCTAGTTTTTTTTAATTCCAAGGACAGGATCGAAAAGGCTGATTAGCACTTAATCCAGTGAGTTAGCTATTCTGTTGATGACGAAAAGGTTTGGTCTATTTATTTATGGTAAAGCTCACGAGGGCTATCTGCCTAAGGTAAAGGATGCCTTCGTGGAAGATTTTCTAAAGTAAGTTTCCTCCTTCGACCTTCTTCCCGAAAAAAAAAGAAATTTATTTATAAAGACTGCATTTGTTTGAAGAAAATTCTGATTTTTAAACTTGTGTCACGAACTAGTTGCATCTTCTGCCGAAATTCTGTCAATAACTAATTTGTTTCAGTAACGTAGAAGGGTCCATTTTCTTTTAGCTTAACATACTGGGGACCTCGTATTACAACTGATGTTTAAACACCATATACTTTTTAATGATGGTATTACTAATGAAATGTTTTAAAATCTTATGTTAGGAAAAAACAAAGAGAAAAAAAATTATGGCGTGGACGAACTCAGCTTATCAATGCTTACATTTACAGAGCATTAAATGTTGACATATATTTTTTATATTTCGCTATACTAGTCATATTTAGAATGTAAATTGAAGAAGGTATAAGTAACTGTAAAAATTGTTACTGCTGGTGTTGTGAAAAAGGTTCAAAATCTTTGGCTTATTCTTTCCACTTCTGGTATGTTTATTTCAGTCTCCCCAACGAAAGAAAGACAACTGCTGTTACAAAGAAAGTTATCTGGACACCTACAACAGAGTCACCCAAACGCGTGAGAAACATAAATTCGATTCCTGTTAACCCTTTGACAGCTTCATTGTTTTCCAGAATTGGGTCAAAAAATGTCACATTTTTTAAATTAATGCATTTTTTCGTTCATTTTACATTTTTAAGTTAAGCTATGTTATTAAAATTAACATTTCTAATATTTTTAAGCATTTATTACAACTTTTTTTCTTTAATGAAAATAATCAATTTTCCCTGCAAGTTGTTGTTTCCTCTACTTGAATGTAAAACAGGGAAGTTACATTTACAGTTAAAACAGTACAATTACTTAACAGATATTTTCGATTACAATTCAATTACGTTTACTATTATGTTTTGATACAAAACATACTTACCCTTCTTTTTTTAAAGATCTGATTTACTGTGATATATCTTAAAGCAAGGCGACAGGCACAGTCCAACATCACAGTCTGGGCAAAAATACCTAGTCTCTTTTCTAATTCTTTTGCCGTTGTAATTTGCTCCTGGAATGCCTACGAAGTGTACTTGTTTTTTATGCATTGCTCAGCATATCTATTTGTTTAAAAAACAATAAGGTCAAGCAAATATTCGTATATGAAAGCATCATAGAACTGAAGTTTACCTTTAGTCTCATCGATATCCAAGTTAATTTTTGGAATTCCAGTGAAAGCAAATCTAGGAGGAGGATCCGAAGGATTATCACAATTAATTTCAAAAAATTGTCTTGCTTGATTGATACCATCTGTGCAACTATCAGAGTCACTGCTATCCAGGTCATCTAGTAAACTTTCGCTACTATCATTTACAGATAATTCAGTTTCTGATTCCGAGTCACAGTTCGAATCACAAGAAATTAGCTCCATACGCTCTGAATAATCCATTATTTAAAAGTAAAAATATATTATTCAACTCTTACATCAATAAAATTATCAGGCGGTTAGTAAAATTAACCAGAAATTATCAGAGTCACTGCTATCCAGGTCATCTAGTAAACTTTCGCTACTATCATTTACAGATAATTCAGTTTCTGATTCCGAGTCACAGTTCGAATCACAAGAAATTAGCTCCATACGCTCTGAATAATCCATTATTTAAAAGTAAAAATATATTATTCAACTCTTACATCAATAAAATTATCAGGCGGTTAGTAAAATATAACCAGAAAGCTATACACTGAAAGATAACAATTCGTCTTCTGATACAAAACATGCGAAAAAACCCGCGCTTTTGAACCAATCAGAGTAGAAAATACAATAAACTGCAAACTATCATTTACTGGACAACTATCGCCATCTATACGAAATTTTTTTTATTAAAATTGGAAAAAATACGGCCGAAACAGTGCAAGCGAAAACGTACGGGCAAATCAGTAAAGGACTGAAAGCTGTGCCCGTACGGCGTACGGGCAAAACAGGGAAGGGGTTAACTTTTAAGAACAATAAAGCGATAAGGTTACTTCTGCCCTTTCAATTGCCGCCCGAATTCACTCGATGCCCCATCCATTCGAAAAACCAATTTCTCCATCATTTGCAACCTTCACAAAGCAAATGTGAAGCAAAGACGTCAACACCTGACGAAACCGTTTTTCGGCAACAATTAAATTCCGAACTCTTCAGATTTTTCTTCTTTTATTGTGTAGTTATTATTTATTGTTAATTTAATTATTATTTTCAGCGTTAGTAGTGACATCAGCATCTTGCCAAAATGTCCATGCGTTCGTTTATTCCACTCGTTATAGAATCGAGGGTTTAAAAGTATTATTAAGAAGTTAAATACTTTTAAATTTCTCACGTCTAAGAGAAAAGCGAAATATTATATTCCACAGTTTTCATATCTTTCTAACCCGAGTTTTCCGTTAAAATGAAAGCAAGCTTATTATCTGAAGCCAAAGGCTAAAAAAAGCACATATAGTTAATTAAAATAAATTTAATTAAAAATATTATGAAGAATGTTGTACTGAGTAGATTTAACAATCAGCAGTTTTTTCGTATGATAAAGCATTCAGATTTCAGGGGTATGGTAAAATAATAATGGTTTGCCTGCAGTTAGTTCAACCTGCTACATTTTAAAAATGAAGAGCTCATCGCATTTATCGATAACTTGCCAAATGTGGTAACCTCACTGAAGCAAAAATTTGTAAAAAATTGTTCACTGCATCTATATGGAACGAATAGAGAATACTTTGTTATTTTAGTCATGGAATCTTTTTACTTCTCTCGTGTAATGCTCATGTATCCTCATCTCGCTAAAACAGAACGGCAGCTCTTGATACTTGACAGAAAGAAATAAAAGCAGAATGTGTAAGAAAAGGAAATGGTAAAATAAAAAAATATTCACCCTCGAGTTTTTGACAATTTGACAAGAAATTTCGACACTCCGGAGCAATGCATGAACTTAGGGTGCACTTTTTATACATGCTGTTTCCTAAGAATCGAAATATTGTCACTGGAAGCACATGTGATTGACACTTCAGAAACAATGAATTTATAAAGAAAATTTTTAGTGTCAGAATAAATATCATACTCATATTCGATTATGAATAAAAAGAATGTTTAATATCTTTTTCAATGCTTAAATTCCACTCGCTTTAATACAACAAATTTCCTAGTAATAAAACTTATTTTTGCTCTTGGGAAAGAACATTTTAATTTAACTCTGCATACAAAATATTTTTTTTTTCAGTTAGCATATATCTTGGGCTTAACTTTTATTTAAGTAACTGTATTTAATTTTAAGTTCTTTAAACTTTACTTTTCTAAATTAAAGCTGTCGTGAAATATGCATATTTAACTAGCGTTTCAGAAAAAGTAGCAATTTAACAAATATCAGCAAACAATATCAAATGAGTTTATTTTTCGACCACTTGCTCTCGTCCTGTCAATAGATTTTCTCAGTAGCCAAAAATGAGTAGATACCTCAGTATAATTTTTTTGGCTTATAATGTTAATATTCGGCTCCTAGTACACAGGCGAGAAATTTAGTTTAGCCTGCCATATACTCTTAACTCCTATAAGCAGTTGGAGAATGTTAAAAATCGTTTTTGCGTAAATATGTCTGCATAGGATAGAATGGTGGTTAACAGAAGCTGCACCTGCAAATCACCATTCCCGAAACTGAAGTAGATGGCTTTGAATCCCGTGTAGGTTTGGCTATATGTATGTTATCCATGGCCATTCAATACATTGCTCAGCAAAACCTGCAGGACTTTAACATCATTCAGACCCAACGTCAGGCGTCTGTCGATTCACAAGTATCCTCCCGCATCCTCAAGAGTTACATAAATTCAGAGAGATTTAACAAAAGTATCAACATCATGAAATCACGCTCACCCTACAAAAACGTGCATGTTGGAAATGAGTAGCATCAAGACAGCTACCAGATTAACTTGGGGAGCAATTTTAGGAAGTGTTTAATACTCACAACTGGTACCTGTGCCACAACCATAATTGAAAAAGCACCTCAAACTTACCACAGCACTCAGAAATGTACCATAGTTCTCAAACGTGTCAAAGCACAAATGACAGAAAGAGTGAAATGACTTCTAACAGAGAATATAGTTCTTTTCCCGAGTATTTCAACAAACACGGCGTCAGTGACACTGATGTCTTTGTGTGGAAAATGGCGCTATAGGTCATTTTCTTACCATCTGCCTGCCCACCGGGAACACACCTTAAAGTCCGTAATAACAACACATAAAGCTACTGCAAACTTATTCTATATTAGCTCTTTCTGTTGTCAAAGATCACCACATTTATCATCAAACTACCAAAACATGATGCTGACCTATAAAAATACCTCGTTACGTATAAGAACACTGATAATACCTATACATTGATAATACCTCATTGTCTGATGTTTTTAAATAGGACAGATATTACGCAGACCCTGGCTTTGACCTTCCCTGAGTTTGCTTCTAAAAATGTAGTGTTGTGTTCTAGAGTAATTAAGCGTCTAGCAATGTATATTTTGTAAAGTATTGTGAAATTTGTGAAGTGCCGTTGTGAGAAATTTGTGAAATGTATGTTTTGTGAAGTATTTTGAGTATTTCGCCACCTGAAACTAAGCAATAAATTTGCGAAATAATATCCTTAGCCACAGTGGCAGTGTTATTTGATGTATCTGTACAACGTAATTGATGTGTCTGTAAAGTGTAGTATGTGCTTCTATTACTACAGATGCGCGGACGCGAGATACGAGACTTAACTTAAAATGTAATATGTTTTTCTATTACTGCGGTTGCGCGGACGCGAGATACGAGACTTAGATTCTTGGTAAAATGATGACGTTTTTCTTCCGGTCAGTTCCGTGTGTATTGTCTTTCTTCTTTTCTTGGGGGTTTAATATCAGTTGCCTTCGGCAACTTCCTCGGTGATGAGACGAATAAATGATCTATGTATTCGAGCACGTTTCAAATGACCAGTGCTAAATTATTGACTGTCCTTCTTCAATGTCTGGAGAAAAATTATTATGTGTCAGCCGTTGATTTTAAAAAATATTATCTGCTTTTTGTATTATCTCTATTAGATAATTTTTTTGTGGACTATAAATCAGTCAAAGCAGTGCAATCCTTTTTGTTATTTATAATTGCTAGTGAGCTATTTACCTTTGCTATAACCAAAGGTTTTACAATTTAACATATAGCGGTGGCTGACGAGGATGTGCATCGTGTACAAATAAATATGAAAAGACAGAAGCGTCCTGTATGAACACATGAAAATTCTGCCTTGTATGATGTTGGACAAGTATTCATATTTTATGTTTCCGGTTTTTCAAGTGGAGCGCTGTTATATATGGATAGCAATAAATTGTAAACTAAATTCAGTGTTAATATATTTCCTTTCCTTAAACATAAAATCTCTTTCTCCTTTTGATTATTTGTAAAATGAAAGCAAAATCTTGTCCTAATCTCTAAAGCTCTAGAAAGTTACTTTTAGAGCTACTAATTATATTAGAAATTTGAATGCTTCGAATGAAAAGGATGGCTATATGAAAAAAGACAGTCGTAAGAAGAAATTTTTTGTATCATTCAGGTTTAGTAAGATGAAAAATTACGCCTATTTAATTAAATTCTAATTGATGTTGATGATCTAATTAATTTACTCATACATTACTCGGAATGAGCTATACGTAACATTTTTGAATCATTATCATTTTTGAAGTGTGAGGTGCAATGACACACTCCTGCTATATTTTAGACGAGGTGTTGTTCTCAAACAGGATGTAATTCCACCGGAGGGGATTTCATAGTTTCAGGGGGCAATGTAATCAGTCTTATTTAGCTGTTAAATATTTAAATTTAGGTTATGTAAATATTACTTTTATTCAAATTTTGATATTTATCAGCATATTCGATACTTTGTGTAGTTTAATTCATAAAACACGTTCAAAATAATTTAAATGTAAATAAATGCATATGTATTTTACGAGTTTCGGAAAGGAAAGGTAAAATGATCTAGCAGTGGTGAAATGGGTGCACAGAGCAAACAAGACTGAGAACCACTGCTTTAATTAAAATCTTTTTCAACAGTTTGGGCAAGAAAGTGTTGGCCGACAGCAGAGAGTTAAATCAATGACTACCTTTTATAATTCTCCATCACCTTCGAATGAGACAGTAAAATGATTTTGATAACACATTCTTTACGTAGCAGTAAAAAAATTATTATGTTTTGGTAATAATGAGATTTTTTGCAGTTAGTAATTTAAATACATTTAACTAATTAAACGGTTTGTTTGATTATTGCAGCAGCAAATTTACGTAGTATTGAAATGATATCAAATTTTGTGCTTAAATATTAAAAAATCAAGTAATAATGGCTGTATTGTAAAAAATAAATACTCAAATTACGTATATATTTGCGGAATAACAGTTAATTTAATACTCCTCGCTTTTAAGTTTACCAGTATTTCCAAATATCATGTATGCTTTTTTTATTCCAAGTCCTTTTGCGCGAGCATCAAAGATATTTAGAAGCTGCATTTATCTCCTTCTGCTCGACTTTCTGGAGTTGAAAATGACTATTTAGTTAAATTAAAACGTATTTCAAAATTGATCTCATCTATTTTCAAATTAAACACTGCAAAGTAGAAGCCAGCTTTGTGGAGATCCATTTTAGACTCACAGTGAAATTTCTAGCGCTTTTCCTCATAAAACACGTTTATATTCCTTTGCATTTACCAATAGGTACACGCGATACTGACGGAAATTCATTAGTGACCCAATCCATTCACCTCGCAACTTTATACTAGCTCGTCATTCAGACTTAACTAGTTGATACTGCCTCTAGAACCGCATCCCACAGGAGCTTGTCATTGATCTCCAATGTCCTTGGCATGGACGCAGAGGAATTCACGAAAGGGGCACAAAAGATGCATCTCCGACAAAGAGCATATTTCAAAGGGGTCGCCCTTCCTCTGAACTACCGATAATTAGTCTCTCAGAGCGTCTGCCTCTTGAGCAACCGAAAAGCTGATATTAAGCAGAGCTTGGTTATTTGCCTACCTTCTGAAGAATTTTACTCATGGGAATTACAGTACATTTAAAGATCGTGTGAATGAGATTGAAATCAAATGCAAAATAGTTAACAGCTTACTCTCTTCCGCTCTTGTTCTCAAGCAAACTAGGTAATAATCACAGCAGAAAGGTGGACAGTGCTTCAATCTACTTTTCTCTGGTGAATGGTAACAAATTAGAGCTAATTTTGAGAGACCACATGCCAGGTATTGAAGTAAGATGACTTGTATAAACTTATCTAAAATTAAATATAGTTGGAGATACAGGTCAAAAGATTTTACCTGCGAATTTAATTTGTTTTAAGAATAAAGAGCTAACATGTCAAAATTATACAATATAAGTTCTTGAACTAAGTAGATTTGTGATATTCATAGCGTAAGTAGCAACTGAAATTCCATTCGAATGCCTGGAACCTCTGCATTTCGAATATGCTGTGGAGTTTTGAAATTAAAAATTTAAATGAAATTTCTTATTTAGTTTCGTACGTCCTTTGAACTAGGATTTGAAAGGGGTGGGAAAATTTTCTTCTCATACCGATATTTTGTATGATGTTAATGAGAGAAGAAATTTAATCAACTACGCAGACGTAGTCTCAAACATATTTTGAAAGCTCGAAATTTTTATGTGCATTTCTTATAATTACCTTAAATATGCAATTTTTAATGCTGGAAATTTTATTATACTGTCCAGATGATGAAAAATGTTATTTTATTACTCTAAACCTGACTATAAATCAAATCAAATGTACTAAATTAATTTTAGCAGCCGAAAGGAAGAGATGGTTGGAAGTATGATTAAGAGAAAGGAGACATAATAAGTGCACACAGAAAAGACTTGAGATAAATGCTATTAAATTCTACTCAAGTTTTAATTATCAATTTGACAGCTGTTGCGAGTTGGTGCCACTTCAGAAAGCAAGTGTAAGACCCACCATGCATTTTTATTTGCCCATAAGCACATATAAAATTAATTTAACATTGTGGAACATATTATTATTTAAATAATACAAATTAAATCTGCATCCAAGCAATATTCATCCGAATTTATCGCAACTAAATGAATACTATACTTGCGTAGTGAGAAAGTAGTTCAGTTTAAAATGAGAATTACATCTTGAAATTGTAAAAGAAGATTAAAACGTCATTTCTGCGAAATTCAATGGACTAATAAAGAGTTCTATTATAAAAAGGAAATTAATTTTTCAGTTAGTAACATTTTTGACAGTGAATTTTCATTTGACAGTGAATTTTCATTTGACAGTGAATTATTTATTCTGTAGAAATAAATTGAAAATGGCTTCCTGAGCAGATATTTAGCTATTGACTCTTTGAAGGGATGTATTTGATTAGCAAAGCATATTTTGAAAACTTATGATTTAAAAAAGGGTTAAACTTCATGAAAACGTTTATTGATATGAGAATAAAATAGTTTATTCTAAACATAACAACAACAAGATTAAACAGGTTTAATATTAATCAACTGTATATTTCATGTACTATTTATAAACTGAAAAGTTACCTTATTTACTCCCTTTTTTACTAATTTTACAGCACGAAAATCGAAAAGGAAAAAATATGCGAATAATTTAATCTCCGACGAACGTGGTTACAGAACACAAAAGAGCAAAACAGAGGAAAATTAGTCATGGATAAACTACAGGTAATCAATAAAATATTATTTATTAAAAATATACATTTCTATAAGATTACTTAATAATATTAACGTTACCAGTATCTAATATATATCTTCATTTCTACTTCCCTGAAATTCAGATCTTGGCCACTCTTATTTCAGTCCATTGCTACTCCTGAGACCTTAAATCATTTAAAGCAACTAAAACTGCTGTCTGTATAATCTAACACAGTTAGAAAGTCATCGCCATTGTCACCGTTGTCATCGTCTTCGTCAACGTGCTATCTGTCTTTCCACTACAATAATCTGAGCATTGAATACCCCCGTTTTCTTGAAGCTTTTCCTCTTGCTGTATTATCAGTCAGAACCCATGCATCCAAAATTCACGAAAAACAATCAGTAAATAAGATGAAAACAATTGCTATACAGATAAATCCGTTTTAATATTTAGGGAAGCTTGCTTTCCGAAAGCTTTGAGGAAGGAAACAATTACATGAATATTTAAAACATTTTCAGGATCCTTGTACTAAGGGGAAAACTAAGAGAAAAAACACGAGCTGGGATAATATGCGAGTAAATAAAGTAATACGTATTTCATACGTGGATCGTAAGTGTGTGTATAACTGGAATGCAGATGAATGTTTGCCTATAGATTCGAGTAGGAATTGTCTCAGAAAACAGCATCAGAAAAATATTTGAAATAATTAAAGGACAAGCTGAATTCTAGCTGATGTTGATGCAAAATGATGTATAATCTTTGAACGAAAACTTCAAAGCAAAATAGCACCATGCTTTGGAAATTAATTCTCATTTAAAAGTAATTTGAAAGTAGTCAAGTAATTTGAACAAAGTAGCTTACAAAGTAGTTTGTAAGTACTCCCAAAATAGTTTGAAAGTTTCAAATGCAATTATACTACATGATCCTGCAGAATAAAGTTTTTTCACCAGAGATATGATTCTACCGGTAAATGAGAAACACATATTCTGTTAGCTAAGCAACTAAACATATTCTATGAGCCAAGCAACTAAACATATTCTATGAGCTAAGCAACAACATTTTTGAGATGATTTAGTGTTCAGCAATTAATTTGGTGTTAAGTATATTAAGTATTTATTTAAAGAGAAATCTTTGTGCATCTTTGGGAAAGATGATAATTAAATAGATATATTTTCATACTATTAAGTCTTAAAAGCTGTTTTCATATGCGAATTTAGCTTGAATCCAAATGAAAGAAGACAAATAACGAGCTTTATTACCCTTCCTTTTGTTGAGTCAGCATTTATGTAGGCTGGTCTCCAGGCTGAAGATGTAGTATATTAGTCAAATTTGGGTGCAAGAAAAAACACCAAGTTCATTATGAAAATTCAGTTGCATGGGAGAAGTACATTTTAAAGAAAGAACTAATGTGTAGATCTGTCTATATCATATCTGTCTACTATAAATTACAACTTCATAACCGAATATTTGCTCCCAACGTTTATCGCTTTCTTGGGCGGTATGAATTTTGTCTCTCGTCACTTTCCATTAGATTGGCACACATGACATAAAGGAGACAGTGGTTTCCTCACTCTCACGTTTTGGACCGTTCTTGGAGTTTCACCTGCTAGCTCATCAAAGTCACGTGCCCTCAGTGCTTTAATTTCTTATCTAAATTATTAAGGCCCCTTCTAGGACCACATGAGCAACTTTCTAATCAGTGTCAGTAGTGTAGATTTGTCAAATAAACGTGTTCATGTGAATATTGCGAGCAGTGTATAAAAGCAGAGTGTGTGTTAAGTTTTTATAACTTTCGCATTGGGACTAGATGAAATAGACTAGTTGGATAAATATATCGTTAAGTACCACCGAAACTTGCGAAAGGTGTAAAGGACCCTTTATTTAAAACTAAATATGATAAACAGAAGGCATTTCTGGTGCTTACAACTTTACCAGCATTAACAGGGAGAAACGTAAAAGCAGAAATCAGATGTAAAACTAAATTGAAATAGACTGGTAGCCAAAAGCGACATAGAGCAGTTTAACGTGAAGTTGGATCAGAACGTCACCAACGTGAATCTCAGCTACCGGCAATTGTCATGCAAGGCCGGTGGTGTTACTTTAAATACAACCTTCATAACTCGGCCACGAATTTCAGAATGCGCTCTGTTAAAAAGTGCAATATCCAGTTAGTGCCTAAGAAAGGAGGTTCACTTCAAAGACGACCTACTATTACAATTAACGGACAACGCATCAAAATTGTTGATAAGCTAAAATACCTGGGAATCACATTTGATTCAAAGTTTACTTGGATCCCGCACATCATGGATATAAAACAACGTACTTCCATAATTGCACAACACCTGCGACGATATCAAGGCTTCCAATGGGGATTAAATCCCCACATTCAGAAAACCATCTTCCTTACAGTCATCGAGAAAATAGCTTCTTACGGCGCTGCAATTTGGGCCTATCCTATGCAGAGTCGGAAAATCCGTTTCTTAGCATCAGTTCAACGACCTTTCACACTAAATATAACCAAAGCCTACCGTACAACCTCCTCGGCTGCATTGGATGTACTTGCGGGAATTCTCCCATTACATATAAGGATAGAAGAAGTGGCCTCAAGACAAACCGTAAAACAACTACGAAAATCAATAGCCTTTGAAGACGATTTAATACAGCCTGATGATTGCGAAAAACAAATAAACAGTTTACATTTGCATCCAAGTCAAAAGCATGCTGGTATCAATATGAAAGGCCTGACATCTTTTCAGGATCAGCCGTCAAGATTTATAATCTTTACAGATGGCTCTAAGATAGAAGAGAAAGTAGGAAGTGCCTTTGTTGCCCTCCGTCCCCCCTGCATCTTATACAAATGGCAAGGTGCACTTAGGGAGCATAATTCTGTCTTTCAAAGCGAAGCGCTAGCAATTCTACAAGCCATAGTCTACCTAAAACAAGAGCGCATAGATTATGCAGTTATTAGGACAGACAGTCAGTCGGTCCTCTACGCTATTAACAATCCCGACCATCCATCACCCATCATCTCCGCAATCCAACAACACCTTCGAGAAAATTCACTACACGTCGTACTGGAATGGACGAAAGCACATGTTGGCGACTATGGAAATGAGCTGGCTGATAACCTAGCTAAAGACGCAGCATTGGACACCTCCTTAACGCCTATTAACATCCCTTGGCCTCTCTCTCATCTTAGGAGATCACTAAGACTAAAAGCTTTGGCGAAATGGCAAGAATACTGGGACCATAGCAATACAGGACGCAGAACTTATTACTTTATAATTTATGTGGATACAAATAAACTTATATCCACTCCACAATTGGTGCGCTTTATTACGGGGTATGGCCCCTTTCCTGATTATTATGCACAGCGAGGATTCAGCGAGACAAATATCTGCTGCTGTGGGGAGGAGGGTACTCCCAATCACTATCTCTCTGGCTGCCCACTCACTGCAGGACTGCATGTCCAATTTCCTGAAAATAACAGGCAAGCATTTTGTAAAATTCTAATTAAGCAGCGTCACCTTGTCCGTCAAGTAGTAAAAATAATGGACAAATTATCCACCTTGGGGACAGACTTATGTCAGACAGCATAGGGCGCACACCAATATACCTGTCAACATTATACATTAATTGAACATTATCTAATAACGTATGTAAATACTCTCTTATTGTCTGCAGCTCTTATAATTCAGTCCCATATCGCATATTGTATATCTTCACACCATAATTTTTTTTCTGTTCATATGTATATTCCTTCATCCCGTATTATAGTTTGAAAGTATTTGAATTGGTATAAAATATTATAAAGTGTATGCATACGGAAATGTACCATTGCTCTATATCTTTAACATCATTATTTTCAGTATGCACAGTCTTCACTTTCATGGCATGTTTTAAGATTCTCTTTACGAGATAACCTTTTGATTCTGTACTCTGCAATATAAAACGTACTATTTCTGTATAGTGTACACTCTGTCCCATGTCATACTCAGTACAATATGACATCCTGTATTAAGTAACACTTCATATTGCGTAGTTGTATCTGTACATAATTTATAACTTGAATGCACTCTGAATATGTATAATGTATATTACTTAGTTTTACAGTATATAATATTTTCAACTGTACGTTTACGTAATATGTTGAATTGTTATATGTTAAATTGTTGTATGGCTTTAGTGTTTTATTTCTGTATGCATAGTCTTCAATTTAATGAGGATTGACACAAGTACGCTCAATGATGCGTCCTATTAATTACCGTCTTGACTCTGTATTGTTTAATACGCACCGAACTTTTTTGTATTATGTATCATTCTGTCTCATCGTTTTATCTGTATTATATTTCATCCCATATTAAGCAGAATTCTGTAATATGAAGTGGTATTAGTTTTTATTATAATTTGCATTCATACTTAATATGTATACATATGTATGCATTAGTTTTCTTATTTTCTGATGCACTATTTTCTATTTAATGCTCATTAACACAAATATGCCATATGATGATCACTTTCAGCATTACGTTATCCTATTTATTCTGTATACTATTTCCGTATCATGAAACACTCTGTCTTATGTCATTTTCTGTTTTATATCATTCCGTATTATGCAACTTCTGCATTATGTACAATTTGTACGTATATCGAATATGTATCTTGTGTATATGACTTAGTTATATAATTTTTGTTTGTACAGTTTTAATTTAATGAGTATCGACACATTTGCATACACAGCTTCAACTTAATGAACATTGATATTGTATGTACGGTAATGCTGAGTTCTTACATAATTCAGTACTATGTAACTTCCACAGAACTTTTCTGTATTACGGCACATTCTGCCTTTCTTTTTCTGTAATATATAACATTTCGTAATATGTAACATTCAGTCTTATGCACCCGCACTAGTTCATAATATTGCAATTTGTATGCACACTAGTGTATAGTTTTATATGTCTTTAGTTTTATTACATCAACACTTAACATTATTATTATTGTTATTATTATTATTATTTTACACTCTGTTTTAGAATTACTATACCTTCTGCACCTATGCGGTTTCGACCACAAAATTGTTGTAAAAGAGGCTTTGTTACGGTTGTAACTCTGCTTATTAGTCTACTGTACAGGAGAACGTGTTTGCATCATCATTGTTGTACACAAATTATGTCTATCAGGTTGAAAACTATTATAGTTATCTTTTGTAACGTATATTTAAATAATGACACCTGCTACATTATTCATTGTATATTATTGTGCATATGTATATAGTTTTATTGTTCGTCTTATTGTATATGATTCTAGCTTTCATGTAATCAAGTGCCATGCACCTCATCACTGTCGTTAAGATCTGTACAGCCCATATAGCCTGTATTTCACAATCTGCTAATCTTAGCTTTAAATTCTTTCATTGTCTAATCATATTCGTAAATTCTTTACTAGTAATATGCCCAAGCACTTAAACCCGCATCTCCTACAGTTATTTAATTCTGACTGTATGCTTCCTTCAAAATAGTATCTATATCAGTTATCTTGTATTTCGATTTTGTTATCTTGCTATGTTTAACACATTGTACTTCATTGTTCTAATACGCATTGGGTCTGGGCATTCGGGGTTGGCTCTCGTGCGGTCCCTTCATCCAGGCTACTCTAGACACTGGTGGACGTGGTGCTGTACTGGTTAACCTTAATGGTAAAGGGACAGTGCCCACGTCCACCGTCACTTGTCACTATACATACACGCGTACTAATTTGCATTCTGATGGGAAAAGTGAAAGAGAGAAGTGACAGTACAGATACAAAACATAAAATAACTGGTTAATGAAATTAAAGGAACCTCAAAAACTTACAGATTAATTACAACATTTAGAACTCAACATTCTGAGAAATATTTAACTTAATGATTTTTAATGATAATTACTGAAATATACGTGATATATACGAACAATTTACAAAGCGCAAAAATTATTAGCAACTTATTTTTATTATAAATATATTAATAAAAATTCTAAAGCAAGAAAATTACGCTCATTTTAAGTGTATCTGTTTGAACACTGTTTTGAGAATTGCGAAATGTTTAGCATAAAGATTTTAAAACTAAGTAAGAAAAACACCCATAAAAACGTTTTCAGAAATTTTCTATATATCTCATTTTATTATTTTATCAAGGTATTAAGTTTAATGTCAGACGCACATGATAAGAAAAGAATATTTTATATTCTTTATATTAAAGATGCACGTATTGGAATTCCTATTTCTTAAAAGAATTTTTAATCTAACAGAATCAACATTTACATTAAATATACGCTTATTCGTGTGGTAAAATGTATTGCACTCATTTCTATAGTTCTTTACAATATTGGTCTTCCAGGTAATTTATCAAAAGCAATTTTTATATTTAGGATGTCTCATTTATCTTTTCACATGTACATTATTGCACTTGGTAATTAGGATTCCTTGAATTCGTAGAAAAGCTATACTAAAAGAAAAACCTCATTCGCTTTCTGTTTCTAACAAAAGCGAAGTAATTTATATTAAAGAAAAGAAGTCTGAGATCATTTGCTTCTTTTAAATAAGGCAAGAACAAGTAATGCTTTCCAGCATTCCCTTGTTGTCCGTTTAATATTCGATTATATCTTATTCCTTTTCAAGTTAATAATTTTCTTGCTGGGCTAATCTATGGAAGATTTATATATCCTTCTTCACCTAATATATAAACGATGTGTACTCCCTTGTAAAACAAATTTGATATCCATTAATTTTCAAGAATAATGGAAGTATCAGCATCTCTGTGTTCTTCAGTTAAAAAGAATATTTAATCCTACATCAGAATAATGACATAAAACAAGAGAAGAAAGTCTTCCACAACATTCCTTCTCTTCGGCAGATTACTCTCATGGATTTGCCACATTCAATCTTCCAGGGCCGAATTGAAAGAGTTTGATCTAGCATTCTTTCAGGGTTCCCAGTGCTTATATTTATTGTTTTTAAGAGGCTGAAGGAAAATTATAAGAAATATTGTAATAATTTATGCTTCTAAATTATGAGAGTTTAGAGCCGGGTCTTTTGGGCTTAGAAGAAGATGATTAGATCCTGTAATCGACAGTTGCAATGTATTCAGATTTTTACCGTACATTTTTAGCTTTAAAAATTAAATAAATTCAAAATTTCATAATTTATATAATTTTTAAGTGTATGCAAAGTCATGCCTTATTTAACAAACTCATACTAATTTAACAAACAACATAAGTTCTTTCTTTAATAACGTTATAGTTAACTTAGGCTTCTCAAAATAGAAGGATACTTTTGATTTCTTATAACTGTATTTAATTCTTCTTATGTTGATGTTTGGCATATTTTGAAAGCGGGTAACAGGGTAATGCTCTGAAGCAATCCAATCAAGCTATTCTATGAAATTTTGATGAGAAAGTGGTGGGAATAAGAATATTTTAAAAATTTTAAAGAGCAGCTTGGGAGATGATTGCTTCCATCACAGTTTGGTTGAGAAATAAATAACCATGTAAATAAATATTATATTGGTTTGATTAAATTAATTTAAGCTTCGTGTTTTGGATAGCGAAATCCAGATTTTCTTGCTCTTATGCTGATCAATCAAGTTATATTAATGTAGCGACAAGTTTGTTCAGTTTGCTTTGTTACTGCTAATAGGCTATCCAATCAAGATTTTGAATCACAGAGGACTTCTCTCCATCTTTTTTCATCTATTCGTGACTCACTCTGTTATTACGATTTATTTGTTCTCTTCCTGAATCTCTCGGAGGAACGCCCTATAAAATGAATCTAGCGTACGTAATGGACTGCACATAAAACGATGTCTAACCTCGAAAGGCAGCTGTTTGTAAGTTAGTGAACGACAAAACAATTTAGAACGACATAACGTCAATTTAAATGCGCACTGTTGTTAAGTACCCTATAAACTAGCAATTTTTATCACTTAACGAGGAAAACTGCTTCTTTAAAGACACGAATGTAAAGCTATAAAACAATTTAGAGTCAGTAAAACTTGAACTAAATTTCAAGTTTTGCGAAATCGCTCGTAAAGACAGTTTTGTAAATCTCGTTATTTTACAATTAATGTTATCTTTTTTTAATGAAACATACAGCATGAGAATTTTGTTCATGAAAATTTTAATTAATCATTTATAATATGATTGAATATTAAAACTATTATATGATTACTAATTAGAAATGCTACGGATTCAAAAATATTGTTAGTTTCAATAGTATTCATTGTTTTGATTCGTAAAATTGCATGTTTTAATCCTAAAATTTTAATTCCTGTTTTTCTGACAAATATTTTAAACTTTTAACTATTTTTTTAATCGTAGATATTGGTATTTGCTTATTAAAAGTCTTATTCTTAGACCTTGCACCTCACGTGGCCGAAGGATTAACATCGCTCAGTGCTGAGAGTTAAACTGTGGAGTACAGGATAGCTGCATGTTTCGGTTTCGTGGTTTTCACTAATTGTAAACTGAATACAAGACAATTTCTATTATAAATTCCTCTCTGGTGGCACACTTCCTTAGAACGTTAATCCTTGAATGTTTTGCCGAATTCAAATATCTTAGATGAATTTTTAGACCTGCATTTTAATGGAGAAGTTTTCTTCCGACATATAAACATCTTCTGTTCCTCCTTAACTGTTTATATGTTTAAACATATTTATAAATGACTTCAGCCTTGTAAGAAATGTTGTGGAAACTGCATGCATAATATTGTAAAATAGTAGTCTCAAACTGTTGGCTATGTATCATTCATATCATTTATAGATTTGTTCCAAATGCGGTTTTGCAAAAATTTGAGGATTTTAGATATTTGAAGTCAAAATTTACGTTAGCTTTTTTACCTAAATTCTTCTTTCTAAAATCGATCATGAATAAATAGCGCACCAAAAAAGTTATAAATGGAGCTAATTACTTCATAGTGTGTGATGTAAGTCTTAGTGAAAGATTTGAAGATACAGATTTTATTAACCTTTATTCATGCTTCTTAAAAAAATGTGGCTGTGCTGTGACTTACCCCACTTGTCGGATAGTAACATCAAAATAAGCCTACGAAATTCATTATGGCAAGGAGGGCAAGACTGCGCCTGTCATTGCCAACAGCCTTGAACACCAAACAGGTGACAGTGCGAGTCCGCTCAGTTCAGCCCCCAATTTTGATGTTGATCACCCTGAGGGGGGAGGAGTCTGAGGGTCTCCCACCCCTCTTCTCCTACTAATAACCTCTCGAGAGGACGTTTGGCGTCCCATATACTTAGAAAGCCCCCGTGCTGCAAAGACACTATACATTTACAAACATCCATGCCTTCTCTGGGATTTGAACCCGGGTTCTGCGGTACCGCAGAAGACTTCCCCAACCATTATACCGTATGAGCAGCCTTTTTAAAAAAATGAATAACCTCAATTGCTAAATTTTGCACTATAATATGGAAATACATTTATATGGGAACAGCTTTTCGTCACAGTTGAAAATTAATAAGAAAAGAACCCGACTCACCGATGAGCATCGACAAAGCGTGATGAAGTTAGTTTATAACCATTTTAAGACTACAAACTTAATGAGAATCGAAAGCTTTCAGGCATAAAGCTGTAGTAAGAAATAAAAGTTTATAATTATTTACATGCAAACATATGTATTTTTATTTATACTTCGAAGAAAATTTTATTAAATAAGCGAAAGAGGTTGTCATTATTTATTTTTAAGTCTTGTTCACTTAAAACATTTTCTCTGAAAACTTACAAATTTTTGGTATTTGATTTTTAGTTTAAATTAAAGTTAGTTATTTAATGATTAATTAAAAGTGTTGAAACTATTTTAAAACGTCATAACATTTAGTAGATATCAGTGTGTGTGAATAACCAAGTACAACCAACAAAAGTTACCAGCAGATACCAAGCTTTAGATTATTGATAGAAGAAAAATAAAAATTTGAATTTTTCTAATTGCGATATGATTACTATTGTTTATGCGTGATTTGATAAGCACCTGATAAGTATTTAGTGAGCCAAATGTAAAATTTACTTAAAGCGATTTTTATTTTTTAGTAATTTTACTGTTAAAGAAATAAATTTGGAGAGTCAACAGTTTTTTGTTCACGTGTAGTGTGAGTTCGAGAGCACTGGTATTAAGTACTGGATATCCTCTCAGCACAGAGCAAAAGAAAAAGTGTTAGTAGAAAATCATTGTACATACTTTGACAAAAATATTAAAAGATTTTTTTCAAGTTTAGAAAGTAATTATTTATTATAATTATTTTATTAAAGTTTTTATACTTTAAAAAGTTAGTATTTCTTGGGTATTTCTGAAGATCTTAATGCCTCAAATAAATGATACTTAATTAGACACTCATACAGGTTCGACAAGAGAACGCATAAGCCGCCCGGATGGTATATTGGTTAAGGGTTAAGGGTTACTGTGGTACCGAAGGCCCCGAGTTCCAAACAGGAGAAGGCATAGTTGTTTGTAAATGTACAGTAACTTTGCCGTATGGGGAGATTCTAAATATATGGCGAGCCAAAAGTCGTCTCATGTGATTTGGTGGTAGCTGAGAGACCCTGAGATTACTGGATACTGGAACTGGGATGGAAGTAGAAGTCCAGCTTCCTTGAGGCTCTGGCTACCATTCTCCATGAAATATATGGACGAGACAACAAGAGGACGTATAAAAATGTCAAACTTTTACTTTTAAAAAATTTGATATGGACACCACATGACTTCCTTGCACGGCCTGTTAAATTATATGCATTTTTTGCTGCACTTCATTTAAACTAATTTAATTTAATTATAATCTAATCTAATTTAATTAAGGATCCCTCAAAGCAAGTTGAAAATGACATTAAAAACTGCAAATTTTGAAACTTAATATCCCGATCAATTTTGGCATACGGGAGTCAAACTTCCTGTATTTTTATTTTTTCATAACGAGTATTCTTTACCAAATATTCGAAAAGGGAGACCGTATTAAAAGACAGAATTCGTTACTTGCCGAAAACTATGTTTTTTATTTGACAAGACATGAATATTTTCGTCATTTAAAGCATTACTCTAATTTCTATGTAGTTAGACTTCAACCAACCATTGCGAAAATAAAGCATGAGTAAGGACATTTACAACATCGTGTAGGAGGTTAGGTGTATATATATATATATATACATATTGGTTATATCTGAAAAACTATTTTTAGAATTGGACAAGGGTTTCTCTCCTTCAAGGTTACGACCTTAGAGTCAGCTATAGGAGGACTCATCTATTTCCCAAAAAAGGTTATAAAGGAGCAATAAAATATTCGGGGTGGTGGCTATCTCATACCCTACGCGAGTAATGCCGGGTTAAAAAACTTCTGTATGTATGTGTCTACGATCAACAAACCAGGTAAGGCATTTAGTATATATATATTTTGGTTCTTCTGATTGCAATAAAAAAGGGAGGTGCGAAACTAAGATGTTATAACAGTCCTATATACAAAATTCCAAGATTATAGGGCTAATCTTTTTTGATTTATGCGAGATATGTTCATACATATATTTGTATGTATGTACGTATAGATGTTACAAAAAAAATTCCTTTTCTATCCAATTTAAATCCATTTTACAATCCGTTTTGGAAAAAAACAATGGTTTAGACTGTCCGTGATGCAAAAACAATTGTCAAAATGAATTCGGGAATAGTCAAAATGGATACTTCCGCTGAAATAATCTTATAAGGCCTTTTCGCGATTGCAATATTTCCTTTTCTTCGTACAACTCAGTAAAAATGACATGGATTAGTCTCCAAATAACGCACTGCGTTAAGAAATGACTAGTTCTAGGATAGAGAGAGGAAATAAATTTATTTTAAGAGGCAATTGTTAATTTAAATTATAATTTGTCTTTTATATAGTTTTTTATCTTACATAACATTCAAAGGCTGTTTCTAATTTAAATTATATTTTATCTTTTGCATATTTTTCATATCTTACACACATATACGTATCTGTTGAATATGATGCCCGAAATTTTTCGCGATTACAATAATTGCTTTACTTCATATAATGAAGTAAAATGATTCAGAAACTTGCCAATAGATTATTAGGTGGTCAAATAATTGTCGAAATTGTGGAAAATTGTCAAATAATAATAATATTTTAAAATAATAATAATAATATAAGTAGTATTCATGAAAACCTTCTT
>KK119058.1:27285-74456 GCA_000611955.2 Stegodyphus mimosarum | reverse complement strand
AGAGAAAGTTTGAGGTTTTATATATATATATATATATTTTAAATAAAGATATTTTGGTGGTTTCGCACTTTACAAAGTTAGAATTTCTTAGCCATTTTTCTAGATTTTAATGGGTTGATATAGATGATACTTATTTAAACATTTATTCAATTTATTCAATTTTGAAAACAGAAAACGTAAAGGTCATTACCTCTTAAGGTAGACGTTACCTCTTAAGGAAAGCTTCAAAAACGTGGAAGGAGATTATCAGGTAAATCTGTAATTTTTCTATCATTATTTCAAGAAGTAATCACTTAAAGCCTCTTAACACTGTAATCAGTAATCAGTTAATACGATTGAAAGAATAATACTGTTACTCATTCTAAGCAGGTTATTAGTCAGTCAGCGAGGTACTTCCTTTTACACTAAGCTCTTTACTGCACAAATGATGTTATTGCTTTAGTAACTCAACTGATCATATTGCGGATGAAATCAACGCTAACAGGAATTTGATGAACTGGTAAATGAGCGTGGGAAGTCTTGATCTTGTTCCCTATAAAAGTAGTTAATTATGAGTAATAATCTTCATTATTAGAAGAACAGCATACATGAGAGAAGGCAGAGGCATGAATAAAAAAAAGTTAAGGTTTAGAAGCTAATTTTCATTTTCTCTCAGATTATTAAAGAAATATGGTTTGAGGCTGATCCTATGTGCAACAAAATTCCTGGGACCCCCCCCCCCTAAATGTTATTTATGCTTCAATAATGCTTTAAGGCATTATTTATGCTTCAATCACAAGCTTCTGTTCTTTTTTTTCATGTTTAATAGAATTGTATTTTCATATTCGCATACAATCAAATTGGATTTTATATAACCGCAAAATGAGTACGAAGTTACTAACATTAAACAAAATGCGGTCTTTGATAACCCACGTTTTGAATGCCGTATTTGCTCTTTTTTATAACTAATTTTAACGTCCGAAAGTCGAGAGGGGAAAATTATGCGAGTAATTTAATTTCCTGAAAAACGCGGTTACAAGAAGAAAATCAAAAATGAAAAACGGTCATAAAAATTACTGGTAATAATTACAATATTATTTACTTATTTAAAAGAAACTTTTTCCAATAAGTATACATAATAGCATTAACATTACATATTTTTATAATGTTGTGCTTTTATGAGATAATTCAGCCGAGCGCTATGTGTCCGGCTCAGTTCCCTTGTAAATTCATGCCTTACACATGAATGAATCTTGACGGCACTTCTCAAGAAAGAGATCGGAGAAAAAAAGGAAAAGGGGTAAAGATCAAAAGACCCGGAAGTGTTCGAAAGATCGAACACTAAGCAGCGGCTAAGATCACAATGAGCTAAAACGTATGTTTGGTAGGTTTCTTACATGTGAGAACACCTGCCACATTCGTGTAGCTCAATCGCAAAGAATCTGCACAAAATGCTTTTGAAGTCGCAGAGACATCAGGATTTTTTCGAAGCAGGACAAATGAAAAAATGTGCTATGCCCTCGCCGGGACTTGAACCACGGACCTCTTGAATTCGCGTCGATCGTGTTGACCACTACACCATGAAGGCATGCGAAGAAGGCGGGAGAAATACCTTATATACTCCCGTTTTTAAAGGGCGACTGTGGATTAGGAAACCTAATCGCCAAATCTTGGTGGTAGAGAATCATCATCCACCACCTTTTTTTTATTTCGGGCTCCACTGTACAGACAGTAGGTTATTTAGAAGCAGGAGAGTTAGAAATTGAGCAACTCCTTCACCGGGACTCGAACCACAAACCTCTTGAATACGCATCGAGGGTGCTGACCATTACACCACGAAGGCATGCGAAGAAGGCGGAAAAAATACCCTATAAAGTAAAAAATGCAAGGTGAACAAAATAAATGAAATGCTAACATAAAATTGAAACAGCAAGCTGAAATACAGTAAGATATGAATCGATATCGAGGATTATCAGATATGGTTTCTACTTCTTCAGAAGCAAAAAATACCTACAAACAAACGCTCATTAAAAATTTACAACTTATGGTTGATCATTTCCAAAATCATTACAGCTTTATTAAAAATCTGCGCCAATCTAAATTTTTGCTTTGTCTAATTTTAAATCATTTAACGTTGATTTCTGACCCACTTAATTGAAAATTTTATATTAAATATGTACTGTAATTACAGAATTCCTTAGCTGGATTTTATTTTCGCAACCGTTAGTCGTATACTAATAAAAATTTTTGAAACGTCGTAAAAATTCTTGTTAGAGAATTTTAAATTTGAAGAAATCAATTTGTAAAAACTGCGATATTTAATTTTCTACACATCCCACCGATACCTATATTATACTTATATTTAAGAACGTTTCCTAATTTTTATAAAAAATAAAACTCAAAAAATTTGAATCTCGAACGACAAATATTGGCCGAGATATTTAATTTCAAAATTCAGCGATTTTTGACGTCATATTAAATTTGCATTAAGGAGTCGATTTTCAAATAAATTAGAATAAATCGAGATTCATATTTTCCTTTTGAATGCCATTCAATCATATTGTTTTGTGATTTTAGGGTCTTTAATTTATAGTTATATTACATTTAGTATGCCGAAAGAATTTCACACAAATAATTTATAAGTTTCCAAAGCCTAAAAATATGCTGTTAATATTCTTATGTAGTTTCATTACTTTAGAAACACATTGCAGTAATCGTGTGAAAAATTCGTTAAACTACAAAAATTTTTCATTTTTAATGAATGCAAACAGTGTTACGAGTTGGCTGCGTGCCCTATTCCTCAAACAGTAATTAATAATTCCTTAAAAAAAGCTGGTATTTACCTTTTATTTTAAATTATTTGGATTGAATAATGAAATTTTTTGCTTAAATCCTTAAGGAAGGTAGATGATGGATGGCTAATTCAGATGATTTAATGTAACAATGTAACATAGGTTCCTCTTACTGTTACTTTTATACTCTCTTTGATATGTACAGAACTTCAGTTTAATTATCAAATTTATAATGTTAAATTTATAATTTAATGGTACTGAACTCTGACCTTGTCTTTTTCTGTTGTTCGGCCATTTTATTCTTCATCTTCTTACAATTTTTGCGTGACTCAGCACTTTACTGGACGCCATTTTGTTGATAAGCTTCTATCTTAGACATTCTTAGATTTACCGCCAGTGTACCCCCACCTTTCTGTCCAGATTTCCGCACTGGCCGTGGCACCGCATTGGTTCACGTTATGACGTTTTACCCCCAACTTTTTTCCTTACACCTTATTGGTGATTTTCAAATTCTTTTCTGTGTTGCTCTCTTTTTAGAATTCTTACTCTAGCAACCACATTTAAATTTTTTTATGCTTCAAAATTTTAAGATGCTGCCTTGGGTACAGGTACGTTTAATTTTTTTGCTTTGTCTCGCAATAAGTCTTAACAAGACACGTGTATTTTTTGTGTTTTATTTTGCTTTTTTGGTTAACTAAGTCTAATTTTTCTAGTTCATTGGGATCTTCCTCAAAATTATGTAATTTTTGACTCATGCCTAATTGGCTTCTTTTGTTTATTTGTGCATTAGCTTCACCAAGTTTTTTAAAGGTTACTCTGTAGTATTTTTATTTGTTTTAAAATTTATGGCAGGCGCGTCGGGAAAAAAAACTATAAGAATTGAGACCTACGGTATTTTGTAGATTATTATCTGTTAAAAATTTTTTTCGCTTTTGTCTCAATTATTGTCGTTTGACGAAACACGTAATGGGGTTTACCTATGTACGAGCTATAGTGCTTTTCCCTTGACGAGTCCACAAAAGCTCGACGTAGGTTTAATTGCCATTTACTGCCATTTTTAGTATTTTTTGGTTTTTTAATTTAATTATGTTTGTGCTTTAAATGTTTTTTTTACGTGTTGCAATTTTTTAAATGTTGATTTTCTTAAATACCAGTATTTAGTTTTTAGTTTTTTTTTGCGTTATTCATTTGAGTAATTAATTTGTTTAAATTTTTATACCTTAGTAAGTGGGTATCAAATTTACTTTCAGGCAATTGCCTTTAGAATTTTTCTCTTTTGGCTAGGTACATGACTTTTAAGCGATTGCTTTTAGAATTTTACTTCCTTAACTTGGCTTTAATTTTGCAGCTCAATGCGCAAAATTCTTGACTAAAAGGTCTCTTTTTCTTCTACTACTATCTATCAACTATATATATATATGTATGTTACGAATTGAAAATTAACAGTTTTAATTTTGTTGCGAAGCTGAAACTTTATTTGTAATCCTGGTCACGGCACCATTGTTACGAAGCTGGTGCGTGCTTTACTGGTTTAACATTGTTACGAACTGAAATTAAAAAATTTTAATTTTGTTGTGAAGCTGAAACTTTATTTTTACCAAACTTTTAAAACGTTTTTAAAACACTGGCCTTCTCTGATGCCGGACAAACTAAACTAAGTAACTTACTACTAAAACTCTTCTAGTTAGAAGTGGAGGAAGGAACTGGTTGATTGGTTTTTAGAATATTTCTTCTCTGGTGCTTATGAGGTTTGATTTAATGAATATGAACTTGTTATTCTTAATTTTAGAAAAGAGTGAATATGTAATTTAAGTGAATTTTAGAAATGTTTTAGTTAAGATAGTTTCTTTTCTACCTAGTGCCAGAGAAGATTTATTCCTTCTTGCGTTTTTCAGGTTAAGATTTATTCAGATGAATTTGCTTTGCTTTGTGAGTTAAATGATTTAAGAATGTCCGGCATCAGAGTAGGTTAGATATTTAAAAAGTTTTAAAAGTGGTAAATAGTTAAAACAATAAAATTTCAGTTCGAAACAATGTTAAACCAGTAAAGCACCGCCTTCGTAACAATGGTGCCGTGACGAGGATTACAAGTAAAGTTTCAGCCTCGTAAGAAAATTAAAATTGTTAAATTTCAGTTCATAACAATGTTAAACCAGTAGAGCACCAGCTTCGTAACAATAACATGGGAAACAACACAATATTGTCCTCAGTTGCAACTGTCAACTTAAAAGCCATTTCCACAGATATTACTTCCGTTAAAAGACGCTCCTCTTTCTTCGTTAGAAAATTGGACCGTTGAAAAAAAATAATTGCCTAAAGATTTTAAATACACTCTTTACAAATATAAATATATATATATTCAGCATGTTCTTCAGAATTTCAAATTTAAAATCAAATACAAATACAATTTAAGTATTTGTAATAAATAATACTTAAACAATTGATTATTTAAATAACTAAGCACACTTAAATTTTGCGACACAGAATTCACAACACACACACACACACACACACACACACACACACCACACACACACACACGCACGCACGCACGCCCGCCCGCACGCACGCACGCACGCACGCACGCACACGCACACACACACACACACACACAAACTACCCTACCTACTACTAATCCAACTACCCTACTTCTTTTTCTGCCTACGGCTAGCTTAAAGACATCTCTTGCTTAGCTGCTTCTATTAAAAATGCAATGCGCCAGCATCAGAATTGTGGGGTGCAGATTGACCCCCATTGTGATGTGCCATGCCATAGGGCGATCATCAAGTAATAAAGAGATATTTGGATTATCAACTGATTTTTGTGATTCTTCAAAAGCTCTCCTCAGCTTCTACGTAACTGATGTTTTCAATGATGATCTAACCACAATCCACTCGTGATTGCAAAATAATGTCGTCCTTAGTCAAACACTCATCTCTCTTTAAATTACTGTAAGGAACTAAATCGTATCATCGTGTATATATTATATTATATATATTGATCAACATGTTTCACCGTAATTTGTATAGAAAGTTCGTGAAGTAATCTCTTACCATCCGAAATCATTTTCTAAACGATACCTTATTTTTACCTCCCAGATATGCACACATTTCGCTTTTCAATATTTGTGTATGGCTTCCAAATACGATTCTTAATTTCAATATCAAACATATACGTCAGTTGTACCACAAGGGAGTGAAACGTTTTGTGTTTTATTTTTTATAACGAGTACAAAAGTTTTTTAAACATAGGTAAAGGGACCGGTGGAACGTGTTAAAAGTTATATTTCACACTTTATATGAAATTAATTTTTTAAAATTAAAAAACACGAAAACATGAATATTTGTATCATTTAAAATATTTTTGTAATTGGAAGTATGTGTTTGTGCGAAAGGTTGCGGAAATAAAGGCCGAATAATGACTTCTGTGGACACGGTATATACTATATTATTAATTTTAGTAAAATCTTCAACAACTGTTTGCTTTAGCTGGAAAATAAAATACAAATTAATGAAGCAGTTGCAAAGCAAGGAACGATAGGGTGGGTATTATAAGGAGAAAGGAATAATGTTTTGAAACAAATTAAGTTTTTGAATCTCAGGATAAAATTTTTATTTCCAATGGCTAGGCAAAAAGTTACAAAGAACTAAAATCTTACAAACAATGGATTACAGACAATAGAACAAAGAACAAAAAAGACCGAAGCCATTGCCTAAGAAATGCTCTTATCTCCCAGTATCTCGACTCTTCTGTAAGACCATGAAGAGCTCCACATCGAAGCAGGTGGTCCCGGCAAGGCAATCATGTCCTGTAGAAAGAAGGAAAGCTGCAGCTGCAGTACGTTTTGGATTATCGCGAATAAGAGAAGGACTTATCATTCTCCAACTTTTCAACGCTGTACGAGTTTGAAGATCTCGTAAGGTATTAGATGTAAATAAAATTAAGGCAAAGTATTCAAAGAAAAATTCCTTTAAAAGCTGTGGTTTATAATAAATCATCAAATTTTGGAACATGTTCTTATGGATTTCTTCAGAGTTTTCAAAAGCTTGATTTCTCCTATTGAAATTGGTACTTCTTAAGAAAGTAATAATTGCATCAGAATTACTATTCCTAAGGAAAACATAATCGTATAGCAAATAAAGCAAACGTTATATCTCAGAATTTAAATTTTTTAATGATATATTTGCATGGTTTTTCATCAGATTTTTCCAGCACTTTTACATGAATCGAATGAACACTTTTACATGAACTAATGAAACTTTGAAGGGGAAGAAGCGCTAACACACAGATAGGATTGTCTCTAATTTAAAGGGAATCTACACTTTGCTTTCTTTTATCATTTTACATGGAAATATCTAAAAATCCTTAAATTAATCAAAAATAATATTTCCGATAACTTTTATCCCTTTACTATAAACATTTGATATTTTAAATTGAGTTTCAGCTGAAAATGAGAGAAAGGAAAGATTAATTGATTTTAGCAAAGCTTTACGAAAAATCTAACATGTAAAATTGGTAATATACTTTCAATACAATAGACCACCCTTCAAGGCATCCGCGTTGCGTCCTAGTACAGCTCGTGGGAAGTTTAAAGCTTTTCCTCAAAGAATAATTCATTGAACAAAATCCTTTAATAGGGAAATTCTCACCGCTTTTATTCACAGTTTTATCGCTCTGCATAGAGGAGGGGTTTTATGGAGAAAATCTATTGGCGCCATTCAAAAGCTTTAATTTAGGTATACAACACGCAGAGCTTCCTGCATCCTCAAGTTAATGAAGCGCCATTTCAGATTTAGTAGTACTTTCCAAATTGGGAGATGAACAGCAAAGTTTATGGAAGATAATATAATAAACTTGCATTCATCCGCGCTATTATACGAAGTTGAAGAAAAACACACTCTCTATGCCTTAAATAAATGGGTAATCAGAAGACAGCTCGAGAACCGAAGCCAGTTATTAAAGTATGTTATCTAGTTGGAGCGGGAAGAGAAGTTGCTACCTTAATAAAGCACGTTTAGATATGCAAAAAGATAATTGCTAGCAGCAACCGTTGAGAAGAGGTTACTTAAATCAGTAGTAAAGCCATGGATTAAGACTGCTTGCATATTTGTGCATCTCAAAATTATTATTTACGAAACGCTTAAATAATGCTAACTCTAAACGAAAAGCGTTCATTTTGCATCATCTAACTGCAGGGAAGTGTTTTAGACACTTTCATAATATCAACTAACGTAAGAAATTAGCGTAGCAAAATGTTACTTTTCACAAATGTTATTTCGTTCTCTGTAAATTTCAGAAATAACGGATTAATAGGCTTCCTTACTGAAGAGTTTTGAGAATCTATCTGAAAGAAAACCTGTTTCTAATCTTTTAATAACTCTGTTATTATGACTATCAAGGGGACGGATCCTAAATTTTCTCATCCAATATTTAATTCTAAAAGCTTTTTGAATCTCCTTTTGCTGTGACCTATCTCTCTTATCTCATAGAGTCATTAGTGTTTTTAGTCCAAAGGGGCAATTTGCCCAGAAGGACTATTAATTTCGCTTAGGCATTTTGCTTCGATTCACTATAAACGTTGATTCACATTTCGAACTGTTGCCACCAAATATTATCGCCCTGTGTTATATTTAAAGAAATTAAATAATGAAGAATCTTTAGAAATGGATGGATGTTTCTCACATTGTGATAAAATAACGGTACCTAGAGCCATGAAAGTTTGACTAAAGTAAGTTTCCACCCGAATATGGCCATCTGGAAGCACAAATTTGCAATTTGTTTTATTATCTATTTCATATTTTGTAAAACATGAACGATTAATGAACTCGACGATTTCAAAGCAAGCAATGGCAACACTGCACGGGCAAAAAACATTTTTACCTCCAGCGCTCGAGACTGTGTATCGGAAGTTCTAAAGATATGCTCATTTTAAAGTTATTTTGCGATATTGCTGTTGAACTGAATTTTATAGTTTAAGTGCGAAGAACATGATATTTAATCAATAAAGGTAACACACAAAACATTAGAAAAAAGTCCCTTTGGGCGTATAGTAGAATTTGAAAGCTTTCAGATTTTTTTCATTATTTTATTTTATGTTTTCCTTTGAAGCAGGAGACGGGTTTTCCCGTCTCCTGCTTCAAAGGACGCCGGGACTCCAACCCTGGACCTTTTGAATACGCGTCGGGCGTGTTTCCAACTGCACGACTAAAGCATACGGAAAGGAGGGAGACAATACTAATAATTTGGGTGTAGTATTCCGTGATTGCGATTATATGTTTCACTTTGTTTTCTCATTTGTTTTCCCCTCTTTCTTTAACGCTCTCTCGGGTGCAGCTCATTTTTGTCTATAAAGTGAATTTATATTCTCTAAGCGGGCCGAGCTGGGTCTAGATTCTAATTAACTAACTAATTAACCTTATAATCTGACTGTAATACAAAATCAAACCCACAAATTTTATTGTAGGGGATTGCATCGATCGTTGGCATGAGTTCTGGGCACCTTATGGGTGATAATACGACTTTGCGAAATTTAGTCGCATTTTCCCCGAGAATTCCCGAGGAGGATGAGTCCACCATCAAACCACTAGAGGGAACGTTCAGCTTGATGCGTATCACTATACCGCCCAGAGTGGTAAGATTTGGTTTCTCGAAACAGTTATAGCCGGATCGCTGGTTGCCTTCGTTTGTGAGTTGGAATGGGACGCAGTCCAATGACTATTAAAACTGACCTAGGCCAGTTGGGTGAGTCGGGCTGCGCCCCAGCATTGTACCGCCCAGAGTGGTTTTTGTATCTCATTAATCTTTGAATAAAAAATAACAACAAGGAATAAAAAGTCTTTCATTCAATTAAAAGCTTTTATTTAATTCAGAATATTAAATCTGTACTTAATGAAAAGCAGAGTTAAGAATGAACATTTAAGCATCACTTATATTTCTTAAAAAATATAATGTATAGGGAAATGAAAGATGGCTTGTACCTCATAGTAATGGAATGCACAATTAAGTTCTTAAATCTTGCGGTTGAATTTTCTAATATAATTTGACAAAAATATTTGAGTAACTAATTTTCATACCTTTTAAGAGTCCTCTAAAATCAGAGCAAGAACAGAGAAGAAATGATTAGCATATGTAAGTACTTACCATAGAATGCTATATTCTCTTCATAACATTAAGTGCTTAAAACACAGTGTCCCAGAAAGGTGATGCTGACGATCCAGGTTCAAGGAAGTTTTAACAATTGCGTTCTTTCTTTCCCAATGAACGATTCTATTAGACATCAACACAAGCAATCTTCGTAACAATTCATAATAAAACATTTGAGGTTCTTTAGGATAGGCAAAAGTTTTATGTCAAAGATTTAAAGTATTTTAGATTAGGTTAAACATTTATATTTAAATTTTTAACTATTATGTTAAACATTTATACACTCTTTTACAAAAAAAAAATAAAATCGAAGAACTAAGAAGGACTTTTGCGATCGTGACGAAATTTGGTATGCAAAAACATCGTGATCGAACATGCAAATGATGAAGCTGTGTGATCATATCGAGCAATAGGCCGCCATCTGCAGCGTACAGACACTGTTGTGCAAAGATGTTGGCAGAAATGATTGCTACAAGGAAATTGCCGACGAAATGAAGGCTCTGGAAGGCCAAGGAGCACAAATGCGAGGCAAGATAGGATGACTGTTCGCCAGGCCCGAACAGCTCCAACGGTATCGTTGTCGACTATTCAACGCATTACAACCACTTCTATACCTCCCTTGGTACCATCCACCATCGCATGGCGCTTCTCTGAGGCGGGGTTACGGCCACAGACGCATTTAAGACGTTTGGCTTTGATCTCACAACATCGGCGGAGTAGTCTGGAGTGGTGTCACAGCCGATTATCATGGGTGCTATCAGACTGGCATCGTATAGTGTTCAGCGATGAATCCCGCTTCACTCTTAAAGCAGATGATCACCGTGTTTGTGTCTGGAGAGGACGGGACCAGAGGTCCCAATCAACCTTTGTTTTACAAAGGCATACGGTCAAAACCCCTCGTGTGATGGTGTAGGATGCTATTTCTTATGACAGCAGGTCATCTTTAGTCGTCCTCCGTACATCTTTAACAGCTCATCGATAGGTTGATACCATCCTGGGTCGGTTGCATTACACTTCATGGCACGTCATTCTGGGGCCATTTTCCAACAATATAATGCCTGGCCACCACATACAGCTCGCATATCTCAGGACTGTCTCCGTGCTGTTGATATTCTTCTTTGGCCAGCGAGGTCACCAGACCTTTCACCAATCGAGCATGTCTGGGACATGGTAGGCCGCCAGATTCAGGCACCATAAAATATCGCAGATTTGGAGCGACAACTGATGAATTCCTGGAAGAATGTGTGGCAGGATGACATTAGGAGCGTGTACCACTTCTTGCCTCGATGAATTCAAGTATGCATTGCCGCCAGAGGCGGTTCGACCAACTACTTATTTGAACACTCAATGAACGATTGTGAGCCATGAACAGGTGCTATGACCTTGATTTTTTAAGCATTTTGTTATCTGTGTAAGAACTGACACGTATTCAAGTTCATCAAAAACAACCACTTCCTTCATGGTGCTTCGATTTTTTTGCAAAAGGGTGTATTTAAGTTAAAATTTAAACATTTATATTTGAGCATTTAACTGTAGATTTTTTTCGTGTTGCGAAAAACTCGGAAAACGAAAAAATATTGAAGATTCGAAAAATCATCGTGAATCATTTTTTTCAAGATTTCAGGTTTCAAAAATTCAAATAAGCCACTTCTAATTATCATATACATATCTGGGAGTAATAACTTCATTTACTTGGCAAATACGGACTTATCTTTTCATATAAATGCGTAAGGTTTATCCTAATTTTATAACAGTTATTGGTTATGCACCTTTCCTATCTCGTTTAGCTTCAGCTTACAATTTCCAATCAGAATGTATTTTTAGAAACGCGGTTAATGCAAATGAGTAAGAGTAGTATTTAAGTCGATGCTTCACTGACTTCGTTAGAGAGCCAGAGTTCCTGACTAGCGCGCATTTGCCTTTGGCTATGTCTCTCTCTAAGCTATTTATACGCTCGGCCGTACTTTAGGCCCTTGATAGCTTCACCTACTTAATTGAGATTCAGGGACCAGCTACGTAGAATCTTGATAGCTTCGGCTATATCTTTTAGTTAAGCATTAGTTAAGTTTAAATTCTTATTAATTTGAGTTCAAGCCCAAGTGGAGACTTTGCTGTATGCTCCGAGATAGGAGCAGACTGTATTCATCTTCATTTTAAGAAATAAGTGGTAGTTAACCCTTCTTGAGTCTTACGTCTCTGTTCACACACTCAAGCGATTATTCGCTTTAAGAAGTGTAAGAGCTTTCTCACCCCGCAAGTAGATATTCATGAGCCTGTGAGGGAGAAATAGTTGAAGAAATCATTGTTAAGCCTGCTTAAAATATGGACCTTCGAATATCAGATACTATATGATTAACATTACGACACCACAGCCCACAAGAAGCATGATTTTTATTTCTTGGCTTTTCTTTGCCACCTAAAGGAGACTAAACGCAGGAGTGATGACTTGCCCCTTGATAACCTCTATCTGATGATTAATTATCGCCCATACAGCTTAAACTGCGCGGGAGCCCGGCTGCTGTATTTCTCAGAGTTTGAGATAAATCATAATTTTAGCTGAAGCGCATCGGAGCCCTAAATAAAACGGCTCTGGCAGTTCTTTCATGTAAATGAACCACAATTTCAGCCGTCAAATTTTATTTTACTAGTAAATATAGATGTTAAAATTGTTTCTAACTTCTGAATGCTGATCTGTCTTTCCCCCGGATTCAAACCTTGGGCAGAAATTGAGTCTTTTAAGGTAAAAAAAAAAGCCTCCTCCAACATGTCAATGGCTTATTCTCCAGGATTTGCAATGAATTTTTGGAGAGCGGGTAAATTTCTCATTCCTAAAAGTACTAAAAATAATCACGTGTATGTGCCACTCTAATGACTCCTACTGCAGAGCTCCTGTAGACTTTTTGAACGATACAACCAAACGTGAGGCCCAGTACTATTACTTGTACAGAGCAGTCTTACGTTTGTTCTCACCTGGTTATCGAATCGTATTCAGGGAAAATTTCTCCGTGACGGGTAGAATTATATCGACAGGTCATCGCGATCAGAAAGTCTTTGACTTTTCCCTCTTTATTTTCAATGCTGTTCTTTTCCGTTAAAACTTTCTTCAGTACCCTCATACTTTTTCTAAAATTCTCACTGTTCTCCTTAACGATGCTTTAATCACTTTATCTTTTTTCATTGGACGTGCTGCAAAAAAGAATGATTTTTGTATCTGTCGTCCCTTGAAATAATACATTAATCATATATATCTCAGAATTAACTGTACATATATATATATGATTACATATATATGTACAGTTAATTGCACATATATATTTAATCATACTTATGATTACATATATATGTACAGTTAATTGCACATAAATATTTAATCATATATATTGTTAATTGATTAAATATATATATGTACAGTTAATTGTTTCTGAATTGAAGTTATATCAATATATTGATATAACTTAAATTCAGACGGATGTTGTCTGAGCTGCTTCTTAATTTTGGAGTGGAATTTTAATTTCAGCCGGAGCCCGAAATAAAACAAATTCCGATAATTTTTTATTTAACTATTTAAAATTAATTTAATAATTTATTTCTCCTTATCTCTTTTCATTTCTTTTAATTTAAATTTAGTTATTTTAATTTTAAATTATTTTATTTATTTATTTTCCCTTTCTCACAGTTTTCAATGGGTTTCTGGCATTTGTAATTTAAAAAATTAAGCCCTGATCATCCATCATTTTTAGTTCGGGAGTCATTTACAGAGATAAAAAGAAATCGTTGAAAACTAATCACATCTTTGAGCGGTATTGAATTCGAAACCGTAGAACCAACAGATCGATACACTCACTGTTGTATTACAAGAGTATGGAAGAAGAAAGTTGTAACTCGACCTCCAAGTTTGACGGAATTTACTGTATTAGGAATTTTCTAACACAAATTTAAATTTATATCTTTATTACCATAAAAAATTGACGTTATTTTACATTCATTATATACAGAGCATTCAAATGCAATCTTCTTAGCAATCCGGTCGTACACGGCATTCCCGCCGGTCCTCCTCTGTCTCTTATTCATTTTCGCTTGACCCACGAGTTCTCATGACCGATTTTTTCAGTCGATACGTCACTTTCGCCTACAATTCATTTCTCTGTCAGCAAGAAAACTTTCTCGGAAGAGTTTCCTCATAGAAGGAATTTAAGATGCACACAAGAGAACGGGATATTAAAAGTGCTGCAAATGACCAAAGAAACAGACACTTGCCAGAAATTGGAACACAAGATATGTCAATATAAAATACAACTAATCAATTATCGGGACTAATGCCGGAGAAGCAGGCCACGGATAACTGAAAATTGTAGATAATCCAAACTATCAATTTTCATGCATATTGGATATGTTTATTTATTAAAAAAATCAATAATTGTATTTTATTTTTGAAAGCATTTAAATATTTGTAGAATTTCACAGTGTATTTTTCGAAGTGCTGTTTTATCATTGTATCCGAAACTGCTGTGTAACATGTTAGCTTCTAATCTAAATCTCTTTACTTTGAATAAACTGGTTGTCCTCAAAGATTGTTTTTAAAGAGCCAAGCAGTTTATTGATTTGAGTTGTAATTGCATTTTACTTCAAATAGTAATTAAAAATGTTTAATTCTTTTAAAAATTTTTGAGGAGAAAACTTATTATATTTAATTTTTTTATGAAAACTTAATGATGATTTTTTATGAAAATTAATTTTTTAATGAAACTTAAGTTGCTTGGTTTTCTTTTTATGATCTAATTCCTGTTTGATTAGTTTTGTTAAAAGGGGTTAATGTCTTCAGTGTTTACAAATTTTAATTTAGACTTATTTTTTAGGCTTAAAAATGTGTTTACTTAATTATTTTGTTAACTTTTAATTTTAAAAATGTTTCCCCTCCCTTCCTTTAAAGCACCGAGTATTTGGTTTCTGGCTATTTTGATATTTCAGCAACTTGTAACAATGATAAAAATTAAAAATTTTGTGTAATTGTAATGAATTAAGTCTTCGGGGAATTAAAAAAAAGAACGCATTGTACTAAAAATCTGTATTTGAATTCTAGAAATGATCGGATCTATTTTTCGTACTTATGTTTCGTGATGCTTGGCTTGACAGTTCATTGGAATGAAGGCGAAAACGAAATTAATAGCCCGTACAGTTTGCAGTACACTTTGAATGCTAATGGGGACCTTTCTTACAAATATTCAATTTCAAAAGCTTTCAGATTTTTTACCAGCATAAAATGTTTTTTTTAAATGCCAGAATTTAAAGTATCATTTGAAGAATGTATATATCAATACAGAGCAAATTTCTGTGGTTGAAAGAAAGTATCAACGATAGTTTGATGATTTACTTCGCTTCTGCTTCGAAAGTTAATACAAATATTTTTGCTGGAAAATCAAACATAATTTTTCAAACCTTCAACTACCCTGACTGTAAGAACACTTTCTAAATAGCAGTAATCCTTAACTCATAAATGTCTTGCAGAAAATTACATATGTCAAAACAAACAGCACTACTTAAGCAGTTTGTGCAGTTCTGCGTTATAATAATAAAAATTTGAGGTATCACAAACAGCGAGAGCATTCACTGCCTTTAAATCTTCATAAAAAATTATATAAATGAATCATATATAATAAAAGTTTTCCCCCAAAAAACTTTCCTTTATATTTGCATATGGATCATGAAATATTCATTGCGAAAAATGAGAGAGAGTACTCTAGATTTTATTAATTCACTCTGTGTAATGAGTCCTGGGACACTGAGATAGCTGCATAGTTGATTTTTGTGGTTTTCCCCATGTGCTGCGTGAACATACGCTAGTTTCCTTTAAAATGTCTTCCTCGAAAGCAACGCGTTATTTAGGCAGGTAGCTCTCATATGTTTTGCTATACTCAAATAACCTAATCACGCCGTGGAAAGCTAATTTTGAAAGGGAAACAAAAAATCTAAATCTGTTAAATTGCCGAACAATTAAGTATAAAATGCTTTTATTTTATATCCATCGATCAGGACATCACATATAAAAAGCAAAAGGTATGCAATATTTAAAAATATACAGCAGTAGCAAAATTAATGCTTATTGCCCACCCTCTATGATCAATTAAATTAATAAGTCAAATGAATTAAATTAGTGAGCTAATTAAATTATAGTAAATGTACTGCATGTATGGAAGAAACTCATGTAGGTCAGAAAATGATAAAGATAATCTGCCTGTCATAAATTCCCAAAAGCAACGATTAGCAATTCAAGTTGCTGGAAAAGTTCTTTTTGATGTAATTTTAAATGAATTTCGAGATTTTATGTCTGATATTAGGACTGGGAAGATTATGTCTTTTGACAAAGAAATTCTTACAATCTGCAATCAAATGCACTATTTCTGACAGATGAGAATTTTCCTTGCGAGTTTTGTAAGTTAATAAGAATGTTATTTGATCAAAATTCTGAAGCAACTTACAGGACAAAAATATCTAAACATCAATAATATCTACATAGCAATTGATTGTTAGAAGATGGCGGGCAGAGAATTAGTATTGCTACTGATTAGGCTATATTTATATCAAGACTTACGCTTGGGCATTTAAAACTGCTTATATATAAATATCTGCTTTTTACTAATTGAGTGGAATGTCTACTTAATTGGTAACAAGTACATTATGAGTCACTATATGACCAATTATGTGGGATGGAGTTATTTAACCAATTTTAATAGATACGGGAGCTGAACAGCGTTAAATTCATTGAGTATTTTATTACTTTGCATATAGTAAGAGGCATTACGAAATTTGCTCTACAACTGTATTTTGAGTAGTCTGTAATGGCTCTGTGTTGGTACGTAGTTAGTTAGTAGTTACATAGGCTTGGAATTATTCGGTTACAAGGCATCAGTAGGCCTATCACCGACTGTAAAACTCAGGTCTATCTCTCCCGACAAGATTACCCCATTACGAGCATCACCAGCCAGGACAAAGTACCCACTGCTAAGTATTGCTTTGTGAGTGAGATTTTAATATGTAACACCTAGAAACTGCTTATACTTTCCATGGTGGAAAGCCGCCCGCAGCTTGGTAGCAGCCCGTTAACCGCTCCCCGTCTGAGAACTTTGTCTCCTCTCCGCCGAGGTGGATACACAGAAGAGATAATTCAAATTAACACAACAAATTCGCGCTGAAAGAAGGGAGAAAATACCTTATTTTATGCTAGAAAAATTAAAGAGGAAAAGATACGCATAATGGGAAAGCATTCAGCTGATCAATGTTCATTAATATTTAACAATGTTTAACGATGTTTTTAACCCGAAATTCTGTGTTATAGAGAAATTCTTGATTTCATGACTTGATTTTGTTACTTTTACTGCTCACTGTTGCGTAAAGTTTAAGTTATGTTATAAAATCAAACAATAAAATGGTAGATCCACCTTTGTTTAATTTTTATTCAGTATTATTTATATAATTTCGTTCAATCTTCGTTTAGTCTTATCGCAAAGTTTACAGTTTTAAAGCTGGATTTATTCTTCACTTTTTAATTCGTCTATTCTCATTCTTATATAATTCATAGCATTTTTCACGCGTTCACTTATTTGATTTGTTAGAGGAATCAGGGGCTTATATTATATCTAATAGCTGTATAATCCATGATTACTACAACAAAGAACAACCTTAGGCCAATTATTTCTAAACTGCTGTTTTATTTCCCAATAGTTATTCAGGATTAGGCCTTATTCAGAATCACATCTAGTTCCCAAATAATAGTTTTCCAGTTATTGCATTGAATTAAGTGATATGGAAGATTTACGTAATAAGAAATGCTCTTTAAAAATGTACTTTGTTTTTATATCTTTGAAAAATCAAGGTGAAAACTGAGTTTATGCATGAAACGCTCACAGCAGTCAATCAGATCGCTCAAAAACATTTCTCTTCAGTACAAAAGTAAGAACATTAGAAAAAAATTCCGAACTTGCGAATATTTTCAATTTAATCAGGAAATTCCCAAATTCACTGCTGTTTAGAAATTAAATCAATAATTATCATGATCGCATACATATTATTGCGACGAATGAATAATTAGTTAAGGCAAATAAATAAAGATATACTTATTCTAAGAAAGAATATCACCATGGAATCTTATAGTGAAATCAGATAAGCCTTAAATCATGAACTGCCAGAAACGCCAATGTGATAAGAATTATCCATCCCAAAGACATATGATGGGTGCAAAATATAAGCATTCAGAGATAACGGTGAACATAAGTAATACAGAATCATGGTATCTTTTCAAAAGAGGTTAACTTTTGTTACTTACATTAAAATAAAATCTCATTTAAATGCAGTGTTACTTTGAGAACAAAATTTAGGATTCAGCTTCAGTATTTAAATATTATCTTAGATTATAATAGCACCTGCCATAAACGAAAGAATGTATAAAAATAGGTTTGTAGATTCAATTCAATTGCATCAGCAATTGTTCTGTTCAAACTATGCTAAAAATAAGATATTGAAACCAAGAATACATTTTAGTATAATGAATGATTAAAGCACCAGTGCGATTCAGGCTTCATTTAACCCTAATTTCACTAGATATTATAGTTTTCGTTCAATCAATTCAGTTCTTCTTTCTCGGCAAGGCAAAAATACATAAAAGTCAAAATATTTTCATTAAAAATTGTAAAAAATATGAAAACCTAAAGCACAAAATACAATTAAAAATAATTACTGCAATTAAAATTAGAGTTTCGACGGTAAAAAGGGGCATATCAGCCAATGGGCCCAAAGACAAAATTTCCGCAAAAATTTAAACTTGTAGTCTCACTGAGCACAAAGAAACTGGAGTTGGTGCACCAACTGACTTAATTTACCATGCTGCTAAGCTGTTCAAATGTAAACAAATAGGCGCTTGTTAAGATTAGCGAAACTTACACTTTTAAATTGTTGATAATTCTGCAACTAATGCATACAGATTAAGCTAAGGATAGAAGTGTTAATTGCAACATATGAAGACCATAATTCAATCACTTTTAAAGCGAAAAATGCAGTATTTACCAACATATAAGACTAAAAAACCGATTTCATCGATGCGAGTAAAAGGGTGCATATATACATATGCAAAATGAAGTGATGACGCAGAAGAACAGATTGCGCAAATACGTAGAAATATTGATGACATAAAAAGTCGATTGTTGATCCATAATGAATAGGAAACTGGCAACCGATGATATTCATCTTTATTTTAAACCATGATGCGGCCACAAGCAATTTGGCACACTATTTGTACCTATTTCAAAAGGTATATATTTTTGATAGCTTTGCAGTAAGAAGGGAGCAGGAAGCAGCAATCCTTCTAGGCAGAAGTGTAAAAAGCGAGTGCGTTGTATTCAGGATGAAATCTTAATTCAGACTGAGTTAATTATGGTTCTCAATGCATTTCGACTGGATAATTAATGCTGCTGTAAAAATTATTATTGGCTGTCGATTGCATTTACTTTATCGCAATTCTATGCAAGAGTCATATGACATTGATTAGTCTTAAAATGGAGCAGTGCAAAAAGAGACTGCTATTTTTAGAATAGAGAGGGGAAATAAATTTAATTTAAGTAAAAATTGTGTTGCTAATTTAAATCATAATTTATAATTTACGGGTTTTGTTATCTTATGCACATACACACACACACATACATATATATATATATATATACACACACGCACACACACATATAGGTTTAGTGAGACCCCTTGCAACAAAAATCGGATCCACAACTTCAAGATATAGTAGTCTCATATACAAAATTTCAACGTTCTACGCCTAATCGTTTTTGAATTATGCGAGATCATGCATACGTGCGAACGTAAGTACATACAGACTTGAATTACTCTTTCATGAAAGTATCCCTTCTGAATCCATTTTAAATCTATCTTCCTATCCGTTTCGGAAAAACGTGTCCTTTATTTTGTCCATACACATATGAAGCAAAAAATCGCTTAAATGAATTCAAGAGCGCCCAAAATGGATATTTTCGCTGAAATATGATACCCGGAATTCTTTGCGTTTACACTACTTTTGTTACAAGAAATAAAATGCTCAGCAACCAATGAAAATTTGGTGGATATCTATTTTTGAATAGAAAATATTCATTACATTTCGTACCTGCATGTAATGAACATTATCTATTTAAAAATAGGTATATAATTCAAAAATAGATAAAAAATGAATTTTGAAGAAAAATTCTTCTGAAATAAATTAACTATACTCCGTATATATTGGAGACTGAAAAACATGCTAAATGTCGAATTTAATATTTAAAGTATAATAAACCACTGAGAGTAAACGTTAGAAGAATGTTTTTACGCATTATATGACGTGACAAAAAAAACGTAATTCCCTCTTTCTAATAAATTATCACAAGCTCAGTTGCAAATATAATAACCATTTAAAATTAAAAAAGAAGAAGGTTATCTCGGAACGCAGATACAATTTCCACGAAAAATTTATTTTCAGAACAGGAATTTTAGGATAAAAATGTGACAGTCCAATAATATGAAATGCTTCTCAATATAATTTAGAATCAAAGAAACTAAAAGAGTGATTTTGAAATGCTTTAGATTAACTAGGTGAAGTAAATGTTTCAGTGAACGTTTCAGATGCATTGTCAACACGGCATTATTATAAGTTCTATTTTTTCATCAGGGGAAGTACATTGTATCTCTTTCATTAAGTCCCTATTTAAACATTACTAGAGGATATTTATATATTTAAACTGTTTCTGTTTAAATCTCTCGTTGGGTTTCCAGTAACGATGTAATATTTGCTTTAAAATGTTTGGCTTGTTAACATGTGTTCTTAAAATATATGAGAAAGATGTTTTATTCATTACTAAAGGATTTTTTCATTGCTGTATCTTTGATGATGTTATTTTAAGGCAAAAGAGTACATTATTAGCTATTTTCAAAATAGCTGAAGTGAAAAAAAAAACAGCTAAATTAGCTGAAGTGAGAAATAGCTCATTATTTTTAGCGAATTAAGAAAGCAGTTCACTTTGTCACGTAGTCAAGACTTTCCAGATTAATTAAAAATGTTATAGATTTTAATTTTAATTACTAGTCTTATAATTTCTTAAAGAAAGATATTACTAAATGACAAAATATTAAACAAATAAAGGTTGATGTAACATCTCCTTCAAATGAATAAAAAAAGGAAAAAGAAACTGTTGAGCCTGTTAGAATATTTCAAAAGCTTTCCATAGAATGAAACTTTATTCAAATATTGTAATCCACATCCTGTTTTGTTAAAATTCGATAACGATACCTATTTCATTAAGAATTCATCTGTTACTGAATAGATAATTGCTTAAATTTATTATTATGTTTGTGAGGGCGATTACGAATAAAATAAATGCAAACTATAAATTTGTGGCTCTTGTTCTCCTTCTGCCCCTTTTTTTTGTAGTAAAATATATACTGCTTGTGAAAATCTACTCATAGGTTAATTTTTGACATGTGGAAAATAGGTGAGTGGCAATATGTTGTGCAGTGGACACATGTTGGAATTCGGGTATGTAGTATTGTTTATAACCCTCCTGATCTGAGAATATTATTTGATCAGATACATGAAATGCATCATCGCCAAGAGGTAGAAACTTGTCGCAGGTGTGGGCTTGGTCACCGTATAAGAGCACTGAGCTCTGTCCCCGTTTTGATGCAGAACATTCCGGAAATGCATCCAGCGGTCTCTAATCCCACTTCCCATATCATCAGCTTCTCGAAAGGGCTCATGTCTCAATTTTGAGTGTCTCATGCCAAAAAGACATTATACATTTACAAACATTCTCACTATTTCTAAGATTGAAATCCTGAGCCAAGGATAGTAACTTTATCTGCCTTATTACTATGGTGACAGGGAGGTGTGTAATAGTATCTCTTAAGTAAAGGGTAATTTTAGTGGTTAATTTGTAGATTCGAAGGAAGGCCAATACACATGGATGCAATCCACAATTTGAATATTTCTCAAAGTGGGATATCAAGAACTTAAAAATACTTTTCCCACAATGAATCAATTACAACAGCAATGTGGTCAAAGGCACGAATGAGTAACAAATGCATAAGAGGACAAATGTTTTCCATCATTGTCGGCCAGAAGAAACCATGACGCGACTACAGGAGCTCGAATCAACCTTTCTTCTGCTGCCAGACGGCTTCGCGAGGTTAGACATTATGCTAGAAAATCAATGCTTTATGCTCCAATTATTTTATTTTCCAAAGAAATTCTTTTAAAATTGTTTCGTCATAATGTTAAATAGTTTAAAGGAGTATGGAAGTGAGTGTTGTTTGCTACTGAATCCAAATATAGATAGAAATAAGTCTAATTTGTGGTTCTAGAAACTTTTTGATACGGGTGGATCAAGGAAAATGGAATTTGGTTTTCTTTGCTAGTGAAATAGTGTTTCCAAAGAAGTAATTTCATGGGTTGGAGTAGATTCACTGAAAATGGCCGTATTGAACTGCATATCTTTCACTGATGTTCTATAAACGGATCAAGCTAGGAACATTCTGTGGCTAAGAACATTCTGAAGCTAAACCATTCCTTGCCAAATTTGTTTTCCCTCACGAAGTCGAACTCATGTCTGATCTTTTTCGAAATCTACGTCAAAAGAAAGCTGTTATTTTGCATAATATTAAATTTTTCATAGGCATATTTCCCTTCCAAGCCTGACTTAGCATTTTATAAACAAAGGTTTGAAAGTTTAAATTTGGACTGTTCGAACATTATCACTAATTACGATAATCCAGTTCCTGGCATTTGTTAAAAGGAAAGCACAGCTATGCACAGCTTTAAACAAACTCTTGAATCTTTTTAAGAATAAGCATGCCTTTACCGAAATTATCTTCATAATTTTAAACAGAACATTGCAGCTTATAAAAAGTTCTTATTTACCAAAAATTCTTATATATTACATACAGTTCAATTAATCTATAAAATATGATTCTTAACTTGCTAATAAAATACTGTTGCGTGCGTACGGGTTCATAAAAGATTGAATGCACAAGGATGATGAAAGGTTAATAAAATACATTCGTATCACAAGACATAAAACAAAATGCTGAAATGTTTGCTCATAGATATTCGTACAATATTGCAATATCACACAGTAGTTATATTTTCAACTACTAAAACGTTAAACAGAACACAAATTCAAAGCGCTAATCTGATCTCAAAATTACAACAGGGAAGTAAACAACAAAAGTTCACTTAAAAGAACTGAACTGAGGTGTTACTGTTCGGCGTTTTAAAGCTTTTGAATCATGCAGGAGAACTTCTGGTAATTTTTATTTTTCTAGCACAGCTTTTACTTAAAATTTGTCACGCGCTGCACTGCATGGGGAAATAAAACAATTTTAATTACAGTTCTACTAAAAATAGCAAACTAAATACAAAAACAACCGTAACAATACTAAATGGAAAGACAAAGCTCAAGAACTCAGACAGAATTGCTTGAAATGGCATTATATTGTAAAATCAAAATCGTTGTAAGCACTTTTCTTATTGTTTACTACAGATTTTGATTAGTTTTAAGGTATATTTTAGATAAAATTTTATTTTAAAGTTATTTATTTCCTATGTCTTTTGTTGTGAACTAATCAAAAGATAGCAATCAGAAGTGCTATAATTATGAAACTTCCGTTTAGCAACACCAGACCCATCATTTGTATTTAATTTGGAAGAGAAAGTAATTTGGATGAAAATGGCTGCCTTTTGAATTATCTGGATAGTTAACTCATACTAAACGCTTTGTAGCTGTAAATTACTTGTTAGTAACTGTTAAATGATTATGTAAAATTAATATTATGAGTGAATTACTTCTTTCGTCTTGGATTGCTACCTCTAAGATAAGCCTCAAATAGAATCCCTGGAATTTACATCATCTTCTACATCTTGCTTTCCCAGAGCACAAATTGGTTTGATTTTAGAAGCCAAAAAAGCGAATAGTTGCAGAGTTTTGCATCATCACACAAATTAATTGATTTTGAAACCGCATGACATCGCTAAATTTATGAAGTTTTATAAGAAGCAGTTTGTGTTTGGAGCTTATAATTTGATCATGGGTCTATGGAATCTGCCAAACAATGATGGTGATGCTATTAGTTCCTTACATGTTATAGCGCCGAGTAAGCTTCAGTGTTCCGATTTGCACGATATAAAGTTTTAGTCGAGTCGATTGAATAACACATGGCCATGTTCAGAAGACATCGAATCGGTGGGAATGCGAGTTGGGAATTTGCTTGCAGGAAATAGATTGCTAATTTGTTACTGCATTTAGATTCATCCCCAGCTGGTCCGTAGAAATGACATTAATAAAATTTTGCATAGAAGAAGTTAACATGGCTGATGCTACTATGTGTTATAGACTGAAACAATTATTTGAGAGGAATTTGCGTCTACGATATGCAGACTCCTGAATATAAAAAAAGGGTAGATGATGAAGGCTTGTAGAAGTTATTAGGTTTTTTTGAATTAGCAGACGTGAAAATGTGCAGTGCTGCCAACAAGACTCGAACCCTGGACCTCTCGAATATGCTTCGGGTATGCTTCTAACTACACCACGAAGGAGTGCTGTAAGGAGGAGAAAATACCTTATATATCCCCCTTGTAACGGGAGAGTCGGGATTAGAGGACCTAGTCGCCAAATCCTGGTGGTGATGAATTATCTTGCACAAGATTTTAGTTCAGACACCATTGCAGAAATCATCAGGTTTTTTTGATCCAGGAGACGTACAAAATGTTCAGTGCCCTTGAAGGGTCTCAAACCAGGACCTCTCTATTACGCGTCGATCATGCTTTTAATTACACCACGAAGGCGAGCTGGAAGGAAGAGAAAATACCTCATAGGCCGAATCAGAAGAAGCAGGCTTGATGAAAGCCTGCTTCTCGAAAAGAACCAAATCTGATGTGGAAGCTAAATGACTTCTTTGTATAGCCAATTAAATTATACACAGTTTTTTAAATAAATATATTATTCCAAAATAAAATATAATATATTATTCAAAAATAACGTTTTAAGGAACAAAGTGTCTTTTATTCATTATTGAATTAAGACTCTAAATTTTACCTGATATTTTAAAATATTTGACTAATAAGTGCTTTATTCCTAAGGTTTCTCTTCGTAAATTACTTTTAAAGTACTTGAGATTCCTCTAGGGAACTTGCTGGGACAATGCCTTAATTGCTGTCTACAACGTGGTTTTATGATCCCCAAGGTAAAACGAAATTTCTTTAAAAACCAAATAACAGTTGCGAAAAGGGAAAATTAATGTGTTAAAATGACAGAAGAAGTAGAAAAAGAGAATCGAATAAATGAAAACAATGGAATAAAAAAGGGACACAAACTTCATTATCATTTTGTTTACGCATTATAAATGGCACTCCACTATACTCAGAAGGACATTCCAGCAGACTTGATAACCAGAAAGAAGATTAAAACATTAAATTGCATGACAGCGTGAAATTTATGCAGAGATGAAACAGACAGTGGATGAAGTAAGTGAATTCCTCAAAGATTTGCGCAAATTCTATTAGGAAAATAAAAATATGTTTTAAAGCTTAAGACCCTGAAGCATGAAACGTGTTTCAGATTTCAAATTTCAGATTACTGATTAATAATAATAATAATAAATCTCATTAAAATTATTTTATCTAGATCCTGTAAATTCTATTCTTACTTGTCATTCCTAAAGAGGATGTTTAAAGCAAAATATACTTAGAATGAAGGAATTGAAAAATTTATATTACTATTGTATTAAAACCGTAAGCTACCAAAATGTAGGAAAGTTCATAACTCTGCCATTAAGGAAAATTTAATCCTAGGTTCACATTTTTCAGCTGTATCCTATCCTATCCTGATTTTGCATGAAGAAACCTTTTTTTTTTTCAAGAAATGTAAACTGGATATGCGAACAAAACGTTAGTAAAGGATATGACTGCAATTTTTCAAGCGTAACTGATAATTTATTAATACGATTTTTTCCAAGCAATTTTGATAGAAATAAACAGTTTTAAAGATACGATTCTAAACAGTTTTGGAGATATAAAATCCAAATTTGATAGCCGCAAATCCTTATAGGACACTGTTAAATTAAATGCGTAATTTTTATCCTTTATGGCAGTGTTTTGGCCTCACCAGTTGAGCCATAAAATCAATGAACACTGGATGTTCGAATTGGGATGAATATGGGAATAATATAATGACTGCACGGGCGTTTTCGTGGTTTCTTCCATGTACAACGTGGATAAAAGCCAGTTTCTATTACAAAGACATGCATAGGTAGCCCTAACGTTCTTTTTCGTAATCAAATAAACCAAGCCAATAGTAGTTTACTTGTTTTAAAAGTAAGCATTCTTAATAAAAGGTTTTTAAATGTATCGGTGTTTTCCATCAAAATAGCAAAATGCATATATTTAACTCCTGTTCAGAAAAACCTTTATTACAGTCAAAAGGATTCAGCAGAAAGCGTTAGTTTCCTGAGTTTATCAAGATGAGAAACTTATCTTTCTAAAGGTAGTTGTTTGGCGCATGATACTCCCTAAATAAAAAAGACCCATAATTTGAATTTTTAACGACATCTGCAGATGGAAGATAGTTAATTCTGATTCATAGCCGTTAATGAAAGTCAAGTCAATAACTATCTCGTGTGCTTATTGTGCAAAATTTGATTTGTTAAATAAGATTGTTTAATCAATATTTGACTCACCAGGAGAAGATTCTATTAAAAGTTGGTAATTCCAAAATCGTTTTTATAATGTTTAAATTTGATTAGTGTCATAGCTAATTTACTTATTAAGTAATGGCTCACTGTTTCCATATTGTTCCATTGCATAACAGACTGTTATGTATGAATTTTAAGACAAGTTTTAGGATACAGTCTAGAAGAACTTGCAGTTAGATCAATTTAAATCATTTAAAAGTAGCTAAGTAAAATGTTCTGCATTACTTTAATAATTAAATAACGCATATTGAAAATATTTTCAGGAATACAAAGCTGACAGGGTTCTTCCTAATCTGGGAAGAAGGAAGTATGAAATAGCATTTAAAGCTAATTTTTATATGGTAAAATAATGGTATAATAGCAGATGATTAAAGCCTATTTGAATTTTTAGCATAACCATTAATATTATAATTCTGTATATCCCATCGTAAATGTTTTTGATCCTAAATATATTTTTGAACTGAAATGGTAACTCACAAAATTATCTTTAACAAAAGAGCACCAGACGACCGTTCTCGACGATGCTCTGTATATTAATACTTCGAGAAAACTATAATAAATTACCCAATACGTACGTATATTTAATTTATACAAATAATTGATATAAAAGAAGCTAATAAATTATTACCTAAAATACCTGTAGAAAGTTAGAAGTTTAGGTCAATTGTCAGGCGTAACGTAATAACAATTATTTAATAAAACTTTGAAAATCAAAATTAAAGCAATGCAGTTGTTTCGATAAGACGATTGTGAGAAGTTTATAGCTTTTAAATACATATTTTTAATTTAGAAAAAGAATGAAACTCACATGATCATACAGACTAAAAATTTTCAGTCTAATTAATACCAAGCGCATACTTAAAAATACTCATTTCGAGAGAGATATGCTTGGATTAACATTCGTTTATGATAGAAAAGGCTTACATTGCATTTATTTAATCATTATTACACGTTCAAATAATTAAAATTGGCGTGCCACATTAAATTATTTATATGCAGGACTTAGAGACAATTTAGTACTGCTGGAACAAAAACCATCATACATCTCAAAGTTGTGAAAGATATAATTACATGTGCTTAAAAGTTTGAAATAAAAGAAAACCATAAATTCAAAGAATTTAAAATCTTCAAGTTACAATGCAGTTAATTTTTCGGGAATAAAACGCGACCAGAACTGTGTAAGTGGACTTACTATCATAATTGCTGGCTTAAAATGCTGCCAGGTATTCATGACGTAATATGTTCATATTAAGAGAGAGAGAGGTATTATATATATATATATATATATATATATATATATATATATATATGTATATATGCCACTTGTGAATAATCGAATTAGTTTCCTGTTTAGAATAATTAACAAATTTGTAATCTTGCATTCTAAAATAATGTTAAATGTATTACGAACTAAGCGAAAAAAGAATTTAAAGCATAAGGGAATTAAGCTTAAAGAGATTAACTATTGCGAGAAGAGGATTAATTTGAACGTTGAAAATATTTCATTTCGAGCAGATTTTCAAGATTCATCTTTTAAAATTAACATAAACACGTTCTTTTAGTATGTATGCAGGAGAGCTTGCGTTATCAAAGCCTGATGGCATGATGAGACGAGAATAGAATCAAGGCTTATAGATTTAATAAAATTCAAATCTGAGCAGGATAAGAAGATACAAAAATCTTCATCTTTCTTTTAAACGTATTCCTCCCAAAAAGTTCAAGTACTATTAAATTTCTTACTTTTTAAAAGACGTTTATAAGAAATTTTCTCCCTCCTTTCCTCGTGGCTTCGTGGTGTAACCGGAAGCACACTGGAGGCGTATTTGTGTGGTTCAGCATTCGAATCCTGGCGAGGGCAGTGAATATTTTTCATGTCTCCATAAAAAAAAAAAAAAAAAAAAAAAAAAAAAAAAAAAAACCTAATGACTGTACAAGTTAAGTAGATTTTCTACGTATAAAAGCACAATTTATATTTATGATACTGAATTGAGATCTCAGTTTTGAAAATATGGATATTTATCATATGTTTATTAATATCATTAATTTTTAAATGCACCATTTTTCTCTTCCTTCTGCGATTTCAATAAGCATATTTGATCCTGACAGCTTTCCAATTCAGCCTCGAATGCTTAGCAAGATTACGTTAAATTATTTCTTTACTTTATTACGGCAAGATGCTGGAATTACTCGCTTTAGGAAAAGTACCCTTCTGGAGCATTTTCGATGTACATAGGCATAGGATAAAAATATGAAAACTCCTTAGAGAGCATCCGATAACGGAGGTCAGCTTAGGTTAGGTTATTTGAATGCACATGGGGGCTATTTGCTTCGTGAAATAGGATGTCTTCGTGAAAAAAGTTTTAAAGGTCACTGGCTTATACTCACGTTACTTATGGGAAAAGCTACGAAAAACAACCATGCAGCCTATACCGTTTACCTAGTTTCAAATCTAGAACGACCTATCAGTGTGCAGGGATTTTAATCACTCGTTCATTGATGGGGTTTGAAAGCTGGAAGATTTGCCAGTGTTCTGATCATACATACTTGACCATAAATAAAAGAAAAAAATTGTTGAAGAGAAAACGTATCATTTCAGTATCCGTTTTCAAAATTCCTTCACTCAAATCACATTTTTTAACTTTCAATTGTTAGTCAAGGTGCCTACCATATTAGTAATCAAATTTTACTAGAATAGAAGGGTGAAACAAATGGTCTCAAGCTTCAGTTACCTTTCCCGTTAAATCATGTTTATTAATAATCAAAGGTGTAACGAACGCTAGCAAACAGCCCCATGTATCGCAGCGCCACCTTATCAGACACTATTCAAAAACACCTACGCCCGGACTAGTTAGTTCGAGTTTCGGCGGAGGATTATAAACATGTACTTTTTATTTTCATTTGAGTAATATTTCTTTGTGTTACTTCTTGCTAGTTTTGTCGTGTAACTTTCTTTATGTAGTGTTTGTATGTAATAAATTCTTTTGTTAAATGTTAAAGTTTGTCTAGGTTAAATTTTACCAGTTTTGTTTAACAATTTTACAGCTAGCCGTGGTCACAACGCTACATAAAAGAAAATGGCTGCCCAACGGTGGGCTTCGAAATTTAAAATTATTCTAAAATAAAAGCCGAACTCTTGCCGAGATTCGAGCTCAATTTTTTCTTCTAGCTTTTCTGATGATATGAACAATTTCGAATATCCATTTCGAAATTATTCCATCTGATAGATTGTTGCGAAATGAAGGTTTGTCCTTAAACAAAAAGAATCACTCGTAAATAACGATTCTTTAGCATGATTCTTAACCTGAATTAGAGAGAGTATGTTTATCGTAATGAATAATTTATTGAGATAGGCAGTGTCTGTTATTGCAAAATACATTGCTATTTTCCTTTTTATTTATAATAACTCTTATTTAGAATTTGTGTTCATATTAATCTGCTTTCATGCTTATTATTTTAAGAGTGAAAGATTAATGATCTTAGGAACTCAATAAAGCTAGTTTGGTAAAAAAAATACGAATGTGTAAAGAGTAATATATGATTAGAATTCTGAGAATTTTGTTATTGCTTATGTGGAATTTTTGAAAGTGTATTCTATTGCTATTAAATAAAACCCTCATTGCTTAAGTTTACATATAATTAATGTTAAGGATTGAATTTTATTCTTATATTCGGCCATACTGTATTATATTTTAAATAATTAATGTTGAAATTATTTCTGATTTCTCAGCATGTGTGTATATGTATACAAAAGCAATTCTGTTTAAGAAACTTCTGATTGCAAAGGTGTTGTTATTGTGCATTTTGTGTTCAAAATATATTTGAGAAATATTAATATTTCTTTATTGTTCTAAGTGTTAATGAAGATATTATGTTTGAAATCAAAAAGGTATAGTAAGTTTTAATAGTTTCCCTTTCCCTATTCGTATAATTTCTGCCAGTGAACAATATTAAATTAGAGACTTTTTCAACTATTTAAAGAAAACACAAAAAAAAATTACATAAATCCCCTTCGAGATTGCGTATTTAGGCAAAGGCCGCAAAGAGGACCTTACATTATTAGCTTTAGAGCTTGGATTACAAGTTGCAGATAACTTAAAAGTTGTGCAACTGTGAGATCTGATAACGAGTTCTAAAACCTGTGATGAAGAATTTACAAAAAATATGTTAAGTAACATAATCGATGTACGCGTAAAAGCCGAAAAAGAAGCTGAAGTTAGGGCTGAAAAAGAAGCAGTAGAAGCTTGATTAGCCAAGGAACGCGAGTTTGAATTAGAAAAGTTTTGCCTAAGGAATCTGTTTCTCAAGTAGATCAGCCTAAATTTGATTTGAGTCGCATTCTTCCAAAGTTTAACCCAAAGGAAGATGAGATAGGACTTTATCTGACCATGTTTGAGCGTCAATTGAAGTTCGTAAATATACCTGAAACTGATTGGTTGCCTTGTTGCATCATTACCATCTGAAATAAATCAATTAGTCGTTAGAGAAAACGAAGACGATTCTAAAGATTATGCAAAAGTAATGCTTTTGAAGCGATATAGACTCACAGCTGATAGGTTTCGACAAATGTTTTCTCAGCATAGAAAATCTGCAAAAATTACATGGAAGGACTTTCTTTTGAATTGAAATCTTATTTTGAAGGATGGATTAAAAAATTGAATATCTCTAGTTTCGAGCAGCTACAAAAATTGATCATTGCAGATCAAATAAAGAAAAGAACACCTCCCGAGGTAAGAGAACATTTTGTAATGAAAATGTAAGACTTGCATGAAGAAAAATGCACCTCCCAATGCAAAGAAACCATATTATAAAGAAAATATTAAATCTGTTCCAGAAGGTAAATTTAAAACTAGTAATCCTAAAAACGTTAACCAGATTAAAAATACAAACGTTGACAATTCTAAATTTTCTAATTCTAGACAAGAAAAGAAAACTTCTATTCATTGCTATAGTTGTGGATATCCATTGAGTAATGCTAATCACCCTATGCAAGTCCTATTGTATTGGTCCTTAAACCTAATGGTTCAATCAGACTGTGTATAGATTATCGAAAATTAAACTCCCAAACCGTTCCAGATACCTATCCATTACCAAGAATGAATGATTTGCTAACTGAAGCCAAATCAACGAAATACATGTCTACGATTGACCTAAGAGCGGGTTATCATCAAGCTAAAGTTCATAAAGCAGATCAAGAGAAAACTGCCTTTATGTGTCCATTTGGTACTTTCAAGTTTTTGCGAATGCCATTTGGGTTGCGAAAGGCCCCTGCAACTTTTCAATGACTTATTGATAAATTTAGATCAGGGTTAAAAGATGTTTTTTCGTTGTCATATCTCGACGATATCACAGTGTTATCAGAAACATTTGATAAACTTTTATCAGATTGGAGGAAAGTGTCTTAAAGACTTTCTGTGTTTAAAGTAAATGCTAACAGGAGCAAATGCCGTTTTGCTTGTGACAGAGTAAAGTATTTAGGTCATTGGATTACAGAAGACTGTATAGAAGTAGATGCCGAGAAAGTATCTTCCATTCAGAAAATTCCTAAACCAGCATGCGGAAATGAAGTTCAGTCTTTTCTACAGACGTATTCCTGGTTCCTAAGTACAGGCTGTGGTGACTTAACCAAAAAGAATAAACAGTGGACATGGGCGAAGCCGAACAAAAAGCATTTGAAGAGTTGAAAAAAGGTTGATTTCACCGCCTGTGTTATCTCAACCTGATGGAACTAAACCGTTCATCATTAGGACAGATGCCAGTAATTATGCTTTAGGAGCAGTCCTTATCCAAGAAGAAGGCCCAGTGGAACGTGTGATTGAGTATGCAAGTCGATTGCTAAGCTCAGCAGAAAGAAATTATTCAACTACCGAAAGAGAAGCTCTTGCAGTAGTTTGGGCCCTTGAGAAGTTCCGCGGTTATATAGAAAACCAAGAAATAATAATTGCCTCTGACCACCAACCTCTTAAATGGCTAATGAGTATTAAATCACCATCTGGTCATTTGGCTCGATGGGCCCTTCAAATCCAGTCATATCATCCAAAAATTGTCTAAACACCAGGAAAATCCAATGTTATAGCAGATTTTCTTTCTAGACCATCTTATGCAAATAATGACTTTGTGATTTAAATGTTGTATCTATAGATTTACCATCCCGGAAATATCTAAAGATATTCGTGAGGAACAAATGAAAGATGAAGATGTAAGGAAGATTATAGAATGTTTTGAGAGTGGCAAAAAAGATGAAAATTATGTAAATTGGACTAGTAGAGGATATCTCATGAATCAAGGAAACCCCAACTGGGAAAAAAGGGATTTTCTTATTGAAGACACCAGTACGAAATGGATAGAGCTCTTCGCCTTGGAAGAAGCCACTGCGAAAAATTGTGCAAAAATCTTAATTGAAGAAGTTTTTTTACGTTACGGTTTACTCAGAAGGTTGATTAGTGATAATGGCACACAATTTGTTAGTGCAGTAATGCAGCAAATCTGTAACTTCCTTGGTAATTAACAAAAACTCATTCCTGTTTATCACCCTCAAGCGAATCCCTCCGAGTGAAAGAACAGAGGTTTAAAACCCAAACTAGCCATACTAGTCGGTGATGCTCATGATACTTGGGAAGAAAAATTGCCCAAGATTCGTTTTGCCATGAATACAGCAATATGTGATACAATACGTCATACCGCTGCTTATATGCAGTTCGGAAGAGAGCTTAGGACGACGGATGACGTTAATCACGATTTAAGAGCACTTATTGAAAACGACAACTTTGTTGCTGAAATTACGCCGTATCTGAAAGAATTCGCTCGTTTGACACCTCAAATCAGGAAGCGTGTCGAACAAAAAAAGACAAAAGAAAGGAATACTTTGATAAAAGACGTAGACAAACTTACTATCAGCCTGGTGATAAAGTATGGATAACTATACATCTAGCCAGTAAATCCATACACAAGAAAAGTAAAAGATTTATGCCTAGACATGAAGGTCCGTATCTAGTGATTACTAACAGATCTCCTACAACATATGAACCTGCAGATCCTGCTACACCTGATCAAGTGTTAGGTACTTATACCAATATGCTAAGACCCTATAAACTGCCTCCATCGAAAGACCAAGGCCCTGTGATTCCCGTAAGGAAAAGAGGCAGACCTCGCAAAATTGAACTATCCAGCACGGACTCTTTGCCGGGACGTCATCAGAGCTCAAGGGGGTGTCTGTAACGAACGCTAGCAAACAGTCCCAAGTATTGCAGCGCCACCATATCGGACACTATTCAAAACCTCTACGACCGAACTAGTTAGTTCGAGTTTCGGCAGAGGACTATAAGCATGTACTTTTTTTTCATTTGAGTAATATTTCTTTATGTTACATCTTGTTAGTTTTGTCGTGTAACATTCTTTATGTAGTGTTTGTGTGCAATTAAATTTTGTTAAATGTTAAAGTTTGTCTGGATTAAATTTTACCAGTTTTGTTTAACAACTTTACAGCTAGCCGTGATCACAACGCTACAGAGGTATAAACTTAAATAATTTAATAACAAAATTTTATTGAACCTGATCATTTTTACATTAATGATACTATGATAAATTTCTTTACGGCTGTTTCCAGTCCCCTTATAATGTTTAACTACAGTTCAATACTTTCTGCACTGACGTTTTCTCCAGACTTCAATGTGGTTGAATGACGATCGAGATTTCTCGAAATCGATGTCTTCTCCTGATTAATTTAATACATTTTCTACCATAGTAAATTCTTAAATGGTCTCTTGCAGCTCAAGAATTGCTTTCTTGTCCATTGGCTATATTAATGAAGTTGTATTTGGAGGGAGGTATCTTTTCATTCCTCCTAACTAACATCTCACTCTGAATATGCGGTGAGCCAAAAATTCTCTCGAGAGTTAGGTAATAGGGGAAAAGGGGTGGGAGAACCTCGTGTGCTCTCCTTCAAAATGGGGAACGAAACTGAGAAAAGTCGTACTGTCACTTGTATTGTGCTCAAAACTATTGCAAACGTCAGGCGCAATCTTGCAGTCCTTGCCACGATGAATTTTGTATTCTTGTTTTGATGTTACTGACAAACAAATGAGATAAGTCACAAAAACAACAGCTTTCACAAACAAGCTTTTAAAGGTCTTCTACAATTTGCTGGCTGTTTACAGAGATCTAGAGCCATTATTTAGGTTGAAAAAAACTTACATAGTAGAACAAAGAAATTGACAATTGACGTTTATGTCAGAAAAACCAATATATGAATTTATTTCTCAAGGGTGTCTTTCTTATCGCTGCCAGTAGCTCCATTCCCGGAACCCAGAAGAATAGATTATATTTGTCTTAGACAATATGAAAATATTACAATTATCTGTAGGAGTAAAAAATAGTAAGGCATAAAAGCACGCGACTATCCCTCACATGTATGTAAGCAAAGTAATATATGGATGTAATTTAAATTTAAAAGCTGACTATGCATTTTCCTTTGCATAAGTTGATTGCTTTGTTAGTAAAACACATATTCTCTCTCCCTATGTACATAATACTTGTCTTCTAGTAAGAATATGCCTTAAAACATTACACACAGCTTGACCAATTATTTATTAGCACTAGCTACAAACGCAGCTATCCACTGACATCGGAAAAATGGAAATATCATGTTGATAATGGCGTTAGAAATAATATTGAAGCGAAATGTCCAGCTGCGGTGAGATAGCTTTCCCAAAAGCGAGCTTAGGGTTACAAGAAAGTGACAGAGAAAGACAGGACTGCCAGATATGGCTCGAAATAGCCCATTTGGTGATATTTGGCGTCAAAATTCGCGATACGCCATAGACTGAGCGAGAACATTCTAGAACACATTTTTAGCGGTTTTATCGAGAATATTCTCGAAGACAGGTCAAAGGTGTATAGTCTATCCTGGAGTACTGTCGTGAGTTCAGAGATTAGCTTGAGAGCGAGTCGGTAGCTGTAGTTTGGTGTTTTGCCGTAAAGCTGTCTTGACTGTTATAGCTGAAGGCTGTGTTGCTGATTGTTTCAGCGTGTTTATCGTAGCTTTTCGACGACTGTAGACGCGTCTTTGGAATCATCCTGTGTAATACTGGCGAATAAATTCTGTTTGATTCTTCATCAAGTGTTAGCATCAAATACTCCAAATCCACACGTAGAACGCAACAGTATTAATAAACTTCAATTCAGTAATGTTAATAGATCAGTTTTAACTGCGAGGGACTACAGGAAGAATTGAAGGGAATAAAATCCAATTTATTATTTTCACTATTGACAAAGTTAAGGACAATTTTAGTGTTTTTATAAAGAAACCCAATCAAGAAATGAACTCAATCTAAAATTACATATCATATATCTGAAAATCAAGAAAATTAATTTATTAATAGATTTGCAGTATTTCACAAAAAACTTAAAATTACCAGTAAAACATACTGCAATAAATTCTCTAATTTGTACGCTCTTACAAAATTTTATAAAATTCCAATCAAATTCAGATTTGTTGTTATTTGAGTAAATAATTGCAAAAAGAAATCGAAATCGATTTAATTTCAACAAAATTTTCAAAAGCATTTCTATTGGGATTCAGAATCAAACTAACAGGAAACTTCATAGCAACTGACTAATGAACAATAATAAGTTCTCAACAAACAACAATTTTGCGATATTAACTACTGTTATTTTGAGAAGGCATACACCGCCTTGCTTCTTAGTGAAATTTGCAATTGTTTAATTGAGCGCAGCATTAAAAACATAATTAGTTTGATAAATGGGATTCTTAAATGTATACGTTTTCACAATTTTATTATTTATTAAACTTTAAATTTCTACAATTTAAAGGTATTCCTATAGGAAACAACCATTCAATTGCCATCTGTAACTGTGTTATCGTTAAGGAATATATTTTTATTAACAATTACTATAAACAGATACTTATTAATTTCACCTACTGGTGGATTGATGACTTCATTGCTATTAATAACTACAATGAATTTGGAAGCAATATATCTGTCTCATATGCCTTAAATTTAACAAAACTAACAAAGATGACACTGAAGCAGATTATCTTGACCTACAAATTTACGATCTCAACAACAATACTTTATTTGACAAAAGAAGACCTTTCAATTTCATAAATATTGAAGTAAGCAATTGGAAATCTAATATATAACAAAATTCCGCATAATAATAATAATAATAATAAAAGGCTAGCTAACGACAATTACGTTGTCAGTCTAAATATTATTTTCACCACCAAACTGTTATTGTTCATGAGAAAGCTATACCTAAAGTATTATGGATGTGTAATGTGGATGTTGTTAGCACAGTTAAGTTAGGCATTTTTGTCAAAATTCTTACATAATTTTAATTAAGATTAGACTGCTTAAATAATCATCTGTCTCTTTTATTGGAAAAAAATGAGCCTACTTCAGCTACCAAGTTTCAAGAAAGTTAGGTTGAATAAATTCATTATTCTTTACCATTTAACAATTTATTTATTTTGACTGCTTTCAAGTTTACTTGACACTGTCCATACTTCACCACAGTTTTATCTTCATCGAATTTACTCCTCAGAATTTTTTTAACATTCAAAAAAGTATTTTGTCACATGCACTTCAACTATCTAGCTCACTGAATTAAAAAATAGTAAAAATAATAATAATCATTTTGATATTAATCAATACAACTTACTCCATTCGTTGAATTAAACTCAAAAACATATAGCTGAACTCCATACGTTGAACTGAAACAAACCAGTACATCTAGTGAACTTTTTTTCAGCGCTTATTTAGCTATTTGGCTATTTAGATATCTCCTAGAATTTACAAGCCATGTAATTCGATGTGCTTTACAGGTTTCTCGTTTTTACTACATATTTAATTTTACAATAGATATAATTATATTTATTAATATTAATCAGATGAAAATTCATGGTGTTTTTAATTATATTTCTTAATATTAATCAGATGAAAATTCGTAGTGTATCTAAATTAATTACTTAGCTTATTTTAGGCTTAGAAACTACTAAACAGGACTGATCTATACTTTTCATTTCAACATGCTTTTCATTTGAAACTTTATTTGCTTTAATATTGCAGATTTAATAACTAACTCTTCTTTTTATTATTTTTATTATATATTTTAGGTCAAATTTTCATTTATTATTTATTCATAGCTTGGACTGTTTCTGTTTTATACGCTTTTTGTACTCCATTCACTTCAGCTGAAAATTATTTGATTTTTTTTTGTTTTTATATTTTTTTCTTATCATTTTAAAAAAAATTTTAATTTGGCCTATGAAATTTCAAAACTTTTCTACGTTTTTATCTTTTCATGATTGAATTGCTTATATTTGCATATTTTGTTTTTTGAACTCGGTCTGCTGAAAATAATATTTTTTGCTTTTTTGAAATTTGATTATATTTTTGATTCTAAAATTTACATTTTCCACACTGCTTACTTCGACCCGTAGGAGTTGGACAATTGGTTATTTTTCTGAGATTATTTGAAACTTTTATTTATGTCTTTATTGATTCAGAAACAGGAGAATTTATATACTTTTATCGTTGCACCAACTCCCAATTATGATCCAGCGAGAGATGTAAATTTTAAATTTCTTATTTCATTTTTGTTTCGAAATCTTTTGTCCTCTTTTTTGTTTCAGTTTGCCTCTGTAATTCTGCGTTTTGGTATTCGCATAAGCTTTATTCCGTATTGAATATGGGATAAATTATAAACTTATTATTTATTTTATTTTGCATTACATATATATATATATAATAGCATAATACATATATATATATATATATATATATCTGTATTAGGCTATTTCAAACCGATAATCATTGTCATTTTCTTGTAAAGTTTGCCTCAGCCTAATCAGAGGAAAGAGCTGTTTAACCTCATCTTCGGGTCTAAAACATTTTAAGAATACCTGATACTCAGTTTGAAGATAAACGTTATTTTCACCTTCCTAATGTATCATTCCACGAAACAAGAATTACAATAGTACATGAATGGAAAAAATGTTTTCGAAAGATAACATGAAGTATGTGGTGTCTTCGCTGTGAATTAACTTTACCTGTAAAAAGAAAGGATGATACATATCAGGTGTTTAAGTGAATATCATTTAGCATCTTATATATAAGATTTTACGATATGATATTAAAATAAATCCACCTAAATTTCTTAAAAATTAAACGTTTATTACATTAATGAGTGCTTATCGCTATTTATATTTTTATATTCTGCAGTTAATGTTTTTCTTAAAAAATGCTTGTATAAATTAATTTTAAACAATCATGTATGCCATGATTCATTCCAACTGCTGCAGTTTATTTGCAGTAATGTCAGCGCCGCGTAATTTTATTATGTTAGCCACTTACTGTTCTTGTAATGTAAATTATCTTAATACTAATTATTGAAGCATAACAGCTTTGAAAGCTCATAGCACCAAAACTCATATTCCAAGCCTCATAACTTATTCATCATCAATTTTAAAACTCACAAAGATAATAACATTTAATCCTCTCATCACACAAAAGTTTATATTTTAGCAGAATTTTGATTAGAAATAAAATTAAGTTAATTATTAATTTTGAACTGTCTATATTTACACTTAAACTCTTTCATAAACTACCCACATTCATAATACTTCTGGTAAATTATCTCCATAGCATTCTCATAAGATTTGTATATATCGCCGGCTTTATTTCGTCACTGTTAAGAATGTGTCATTATTTTCACCCTCTTCTTTGCAAAATTGTTGAAACTATTAATTTTTAAGAGTTGGAGACATTAAAATTCAACTATGCCCAACTAAGGCAGGAATCGAGTCATAAATATTCCAAAGCTAGATGGCTACGGTTACCACTGCATTAGAAGGGCCGAAGCGGAAGGAATACCTTAATACATCCTTCCTTCATTTAAAAAGCGAATTGTTAAAACGGATTCGACGCAATCTGTCAAATTCTAGGGGTGATTTTACCATCCTCTACGCATTATTTGAGGTGGTACTGCAGAGATTACTAAATTTTTTGGAACGGTACGTATGCCAGGAATAGAACCAATGGTTTTCAAATGCTAGCTATAGGTATTAATCACTGCATAAGAGCACGCCAGGGCAAACTTTATTTTGTACAAATATTCAGCGTTTTGTGATTTATTCTTTTTGAAGAAGGAATTGGTTGATATCCTGTTTGTCTTTAATGAATTTGAACGTTTTAACCTTTCTTAAAATTTCTCAAAATTTGCTCTTGTTAGAGCTTAAACGCTCTTTATTTTATTATTCACTTGGAGGTACTCGAGATGTGATTCTATGTTTAAGAAATTTACTTTTTCTCTTTAACATATTCCCGTTTATCTCTATCTTCTATACCATGAAGGATTCTAGTAAGCTCAAAACTATGAGTTGATGCTTTTAGGGTTGTTATGTGCTGTGAAATTTTTAGTTAGAAGAACAATTAAGAAATTCATTCTTTGATTCTTTATTCCCAGTTAAACCCTATTCAATTAAAAATGCCTATGTCTTCAAAACATTTAGATTGTAATTTTGAAATGTAATTTTCTCGCTCTCAAGTTATATTTGAATTTTATAAGATCATTCCAGGACTTTTGATCCATTATTAAACAACGCGATAGTTGCAGTAAGAGATAAATTATGTTTATTTTTATATACTAGCCAGATCAAGTTTGACATTTCGAAAACAATATTTAAAGAATAATTCGACCCACCATTGCATTAAGCAGCAATTATTGTATTTAGCAAAAATGTAAATTTATTTAGTCTTTTAATAACTATGGGCAATTTATTTTACTGATTACCCGGTAAACATCTTTAGCCTCGGCTCATACGTTGGACTCTAAAACTGCAAGAGTTTAATTTAATAATAAAACACACAACGGTGAAATAAAATGTAGTTGCAGACACACTATCCAGAATAAGGATCGATGAAGACGGAAATACAATTAAATGTAGGATGCTAACTGCGAAAATAATTGAATCCCGAGAAACAATAATTGCCTAATTAAAAACGGACGGTGAATTTAAAGACATTTACCCTTATCTGGAAGATCCCGAAAGTTTGAACATGTAGACCTAACGGCTATTCGCAATAGGGCGGCCCATTATGAAATTATCGATAAATTGCTCTTTTACCTGAAAACAACCAACGATAATCAAGAATTGTGGCCTGTAGTCCCAATGAGTCTACGCTTAAGTATTCTAGCGGAACTCCATTACTCGAAATTAGAAGCCCATCTTCGTGTTAGGAAAACCCCGCAAAAGGTCCGCCAAGTGGCGTATTTTTCGCAGTTATACAAAGTTGTGACGGCGTATGTCAGGCCATGTCACTTGTGTCAAATAATAACGACGTTAATTACAACCCAGCCGAGTACTTAAATAGCATAAGCATTAATTTGCTCGGTCCCTACCATAAAACAAAGATTAATAAAAATAGTTACTTGCTAACCATTGTGGATTATTTCTTAAAATAGGTGAAAATAATTCCCCTTAAACAGGTTTCAGCAAAAATAGTAGCAGATTCGTTTCTAAATAAATATTTAAAATACGGGGCCCCAGTAAAAGTAATATCAGATAATGGTAGGCAATTCGTAAATAATTTATTTGAAAATCTGTGTGTAGGCCTTGGCATACGCCATCTAAAAATGGTACCTTATAGACCGCTATCAAATATTGCGGAACGCGTGAATATAGTTAAAATTATTCGGGGATATGTGAAGAACTATCATGACCATTGGGACAGCTGCGTCAAGGAATTAGGCTTTGCCTTAAGAACAGCAAAGCATGACACGACAAAAAAAACCCGCAGAACTATTCCTAGGAAGAAACATTTTAACGCCTCTGGATAAGCTATTTTTCGTTCAACAAGGACAGGAAGAGTTTAAATTGAATGATAGTCAGAAAATTATTAATAAGGCCATCAAAAATTCTGAAGCGGCAATGTCGAAACAAAAAATATATTACTATAGAAAGAGACGCGACGTAGAATGTACGATAGACCAGAAAGTTTTAAGTATTAAACATTCTGTATCATCCGCACCCGAAAATAGAGTTGCTAAATTTGAGCCCAGGTTTGAGGGGCCATTCATTATCTAGAAAATTAAATTTTCTACGGTTTACTTAAAAGCGGAAAATAGGCAGTAAACAATTGCTAACATCGACCAACTGAAATCGTACTATAGCAGTACGGATTTTTTAGTTTTAAAAGATCTATTGCAGGTTCCTGGCAGCGCCCCAAGAATATGGATTTCGCCGAGGCCTAGCAGGGATCACCCAGCAACAAAAAAAGCTGATAACATTGAAGAAAGAACCGCCAAGCGAACGCAGCAGCTCCCACAAGGCTCAGGCTCAGCGGCAATGAAGAATAGGAAACAGAGAAAAGTTCCTCTTCAACAGAAGCCAGCGCCAATGGGAAAGCGGAAAAGGCTAATGGAAAATAAGCAAAGAGAGCGTTCAACGCCACAACCGAAGTCAACTACCTCGAGAGAAACCATAGGAATATGGCAGCCGAGATCTACGAAAAGAATACAACCCGAAGAGGCAAGATCCATTCCTTTGAAGGAAACCAGAAAAACCAAGAGAAGTTTGAAAGATTCCGAGACAAGGTCCGGATACTACAAGGCAAGGAGGAAGACAGAGTTCCAGGATCCTCAACCGACAAGAAAAGCAGGCCGATTCAACGCCCAAGGAAGGAAAAGAAAAGAGGGTTCGGATGTGAATACCAGCCGCCCGAAACGACTGAGAATCCAAAGTTTAAAATCTTCAATTTGGCAAGCATTTTGCGAAAAACGAATGGAGTAATTTAGAAACCAAAAAAGATAAGGGAAAATTTTCCTTCTTTTCTATTTTGTATTGAAAGTTCGATTTATGTCATGTGTTTAAAGTTGCTAAATAGTGTTTAAAGTAAGAAATTGAATTCGCAAGTTGCGAGAATGTAGTTGTAACTATTTGTTAAATAGAAAAGATTTTTTTGAATTCGCAAGTTAGCGAAAATTTATTTAGTAAAACTTTCTTTTGAGAATTCTCAAGTTGCGAGAAACTAATTCGTGAATATGTTTAGTCGAAATACTTCAGATGTGTTAACTTAAAGAAAGATTGTAGCAAAACTTGGTGAATTTTGTATAGCAACTATATCGAATGATGTAAAATGAATTTTAGAGTATTCCATGTTAAATGTTCTATTGAATGAAGAAATGCTAATGTCAGCTTTTAAACAATTGTAAAAGTTAAACTTGTGCAAATGCAAGTTTTGGTCAAGCATGACTCAAAATACTTTGTACAAGAGATGAATTGTATAACACATATTCAATCTATACTTTCATTGTTGAAATTGATTGAATATGTGTTATAACACGAAGTTAGGCTCTCAAGGCTTCACTTAAGCCCTATGTTAGTACATTAGAACTAGCTTTGTGTTTAGGGAGTCTTCTGAGGTCTCGAATGTCTAGTTTCTAACAAATCGTAGCGGTTGGATAGTTGGTAGTGTATCTTCGTGGAAATACAATGTAAAAAGCTCGTTTCACTCAGAACAATTTCTGGAGAGCATGCGGGGAAGAAGATTTAAAATTTGGTGTGAATGAAAATGTTTGAGGGCCAAATATAATTTCAATAATAGGATAATGGTAGCAAAATAAAATGCTTGTGAAAATGTCAACTAACATGATTTCCTTCCAGAGGAGTGGAAGGATAAAAAATGAGAACCTGTTCAACTGAGAAGAAGATGTTTGTCCCAGTCAATTTGAAAAATTTTTTGTGAATGTAAAATTTTTAGTTTTAGTACGGCTTTAGATATTGTGTAATGTTGGCCCTAAACAGGAAAAGTTTTAATGATGAATTCAAGAAAGCACTATTGCTACGAGTTTAAAAGTTTGATGAAAAAGGGTTTTGTAGAATTTACACTCTTAAACAAGGTCGTTTTGAGACATTATTCTTCGAGTAGTTAAATTCTTGCAGGGAAAGATGTAAGGTTTATCCCAATTTTATTAACAATTATTTTAGGTTATGCAACTATCCTATCTATTCTAATTTCAGCTTACAATTTCCTGCCGGAATGTAATTTCAGAAACGCAGTTAATGCAAATGAGTAAGAGCACTATTTAAGTCGATGCTTCATCGACTTCTAGAGAGAGAGTTAGAATTCCTGACTATCGCGGGTTTGTCTTTTGGTTACGTTCTCTCTGAGCTACTACGCTCGGCCATACTTTAGGCCCTTGCTTGGCTTCGGCGATTAAATTAATATTTAGGGGCCAACTAGTTAGAATTCTGGTAGCCTCGGCTATACCTTTCAGATGGCTTTAGTTAAGCTTAGTTTAGTTTAAATTCAAAGTTACTTAAGTTCAAGCCCAAGTAGAGGCTTTGTGTATACTCAGAGTAGGAGTTGATTGTATTTATTCAGAAAAATAAAGGGAAGTTAAACCTTCTTACGTCTTACGTGTTTATTCACACTTTTAAGCGATTATTCGCTTGTTAGTGTTCGGGAGGTTCTAAGCCTGAACTTTGGAATTAAATAAGTAAAAAACCCCACAACGTATATATACATAAAAGAATTATATGACTAGTTCACCATCACCATGGAATTCAGATAGACAGAAAATAGAGAGAGAGGAGAGAGAGGTAGAAATAATTAAAATATTTCACTCACAGGTGGAAGACAACGTTTCCGAAGTTATGATCATGTTACTGTCGCAACACATTATGGAGGGTTCAACTATAGTTCACGGAAAACGATATGAAGTAGAGTTCTTGTCATCAAGCAAGGAAAAATTCTTTATCAGGACTCATTCTTTATCAGGACTTTATTCGGGAACTTCCTAAAATCTTCTAACCTTTCTATCAGGAACACCTCGAGAACGACTATAGTTCTCCGAGAAAGACGAAGAAGTGATGCTATATTTTTGTGTTGAACTCTTGTCCTCAAGCCAGGAAAAAATTCTTTATCAGGAGAGCATCTGGGAACTCCCTAAAATCTTCCAACCCTTTTGTCACGATTCCGTCACTCTGCGACACCAGTCCGCGGACCGCAGACGCGAGCCAGCCCGCAAGGGCAAAGCTCAGCTGCAGGGCAAACGCCCTTTCTCTGTCTGACAACTATTCTCCTCCCAAGTTGTACCGTACTCAAAAACTAGCTGATTTCTAAACTCGTGCAAGAACCGAGGAAAACCCGGTTTCTCCTCCTATTAAATATTACTGGTAAAAACCTAACACATAAAATTAAATTTCACGAACCCTAGAATTTCTCTATAATTTAACTGAACGAATACACCCCTCAAACGAATCAAAATAGAGTCATTGTCCACAGTCGACGGTTGACCAGCTGCAGATGAGTCATCTTAACACGTGGGAATTCTCAAGACTAAAAAATTCGACCCCCCCTTACTAACAAGCGAAAAAAAATTAAGGAGGAGAACAAAATCAAGATCAAATTTACAACCGCTCCTTTCTTCCGAAGGAACTGTTTTGTAAGCATTGGAACATTCACAAAGCGAGAGTGCAAGTGAATGAGAGGAGGCCAATTACGATTTCTTTTTACTGCTCAGTAACAAAAAGACATAGGAAACAACAGCAGACCGCCCTCAGTTCCAACTATTATCTTAAAAGGTATTTCTACAGATATTATTTCCATTAAAAACGCTCCCCTTTCTTCGTTAGAAAATTGGACCGTTGAAGAATAATAATTGCCTAAAGATTTTAAATACGCTCTTTACAAATATATATATATATATGTACGTATATATTACATTACGCTCTTCAGAATTTAAAATTTAATAAATCAAATACAATTAAAATAAAAATACTTAAATAATTGATTACTTGAATGAGATAAACACATTTAAAATTCACACAACACTGGCACTTTTCAGTATTTTCGATATTGTCTTACCAAGTGCAGTTGCAACAATGGATGTAAACAGTTCAGGAGGTCACCGTCAATACTACTTGACTACTATAGCAGTATACCAATCTTCAGAAGGGACAGTAACTCTCATTTGATTTCGGGCAGGTCTTCGGGAAATTGTTTGAATTCTTTGGAATTGTTTCCACATTTAATAAGTTACCAAATAATCAAGAGCAAAGAAAAGCGCGACATCTTTGATTCATTCTAGCTTCAATGCACACCAGCGCTGAATATCTGTCATTTGTCTTCTTTCAACCACAGAGACCCGAATATCATCACAAATGCTTCATCCGAAAATTATACACATTTCGTATCAGCTTTAAACGAACCTTTTCAGACCCTTAAGAATTCTGACGTCTATAGTTACTGCCTCACTGGCATATATATAGACGTTATGTAGTAGGTAAATATAAATGTAGCTATGTGCAATGTAAATATAAATATAAATGAAATGTAGTGTAATGGTAAACTATACGTGCAATTTACAAAATAAGAAGCTTGAAATTCTTTAACAGTTATGTCACAGTATGTGACAATAAAATACCAAGGTTTTAATACTTTTCTTAATGAACATTATATATGATTTAAAAGCAACCAGCATGACACATACCTAGGTTTGATTTACATAATGATAAACTTATATTTCTTTATCTTTACTGCAGCGGACAGAAACATGTTATTAAGGATAGCATATCCTTAGCTATAAAATTTCATTTTTTATGCTAGCTATTAAGTTTATGTTTAACATATAAAATTACAAACAACTTATACATAAAGACTTATCTCTTAGTTTAAAATAAACTAATGACTAACCATTTCCAATCTATACGTAATTTACGTAATCATTCATACGTGCATGAAAGAGGTGAAAAATACTTTCGACTTTTTCAGCTTCAAAGTAATTTCCTGTAGTGCGATTTTGTTTGTATATACCCTCACGTTCACAAGGTTCGATATAGTTCATAAGAGCACTGTCTTCCACAGTGTTAGATACAGTTCATACGAACACTGACTTTCCCTCAGATCGACATAGTTCCTAAGAGGAACCCTTTTCGGTGTCTCTAGCCTCTTCTTCTCTGTCGGAGAAGAAGCCTTTTCTTTTGGACTTCACTTGAAGGTCTGTACCAGAATCGCCTAATCATCACAATCGCAAACAGGAACCTTTACATCAAGGCACAGAAGAAATATGAAATCTATACCATTTCGTCTTTTCAAGAAATCCTCGCTAAATTACGTTCTTTTTCCATCACAAACCGAGCACAACATTTAGCCAGCGATTTTTTGCTATTCGTAAGATTTAGAAATCATTTCTTGAAATCTAGAAACCGTAAAAATTCACCTCCATCTAAAACCTACAGTCTCTGCTCGCAATAACAAAAAGCCGGGAAAAAATGAAGACTCGCCTCATCTTTCCAAGACATCTTCTCTAAAATAAATTCTTTGTCCGTCTCAGGATAAGCCTTCTTTTCCTGCAACATTTCGCTTAATTATCTATCAATTTCAAGCCAGATGAAGCCAATACCCCTCTCCCTAAACCAAATGAAGCCCATACCCCTCCCCCCAAAACAGAAATTCTCTTTCC